>JAMWET010000354.1:20000-101652 GCA_024036415.1 Prochilodus magdalenae | reverse complement strand
TGTCCCTGGTTGAACAATGCACATTTTGGACCTTTGTGTGTGATGATGATTATTATTATTGTGTGTGTTGTTATTATTACGATATCACAAAGATAAATCTGTACATACTTGATCTACTTATTTAAACTAATTACAGTCACGAAGGCATTGTGCTAATCGTCCCACAAACTGACTCGGACTCTATTATCATCATTATCGAACACATTAACAAAATACATCACAATAACAATAAAGTATTGTACACCATTGACTGGGGAATAGTTTCCACACTGTGAAGCATAAAACTCTGATTCTCTGATGTGTTTATTACTGAGGTTCTAGCTAGTGACGTTAAAGGCTCATGGTGAATTAAGAAGGAAACCTGATTTTGACAAGTGACGACTGCTTAATTACTAAACCGTCATGAATAAGGTTGTGAAATTTAGACACAAAACTCAAAACTCAAAGATAAACCACTAAGCCAATCAAGTGATAGGGTAGAAATGAAGTGGGATGAAAACTGACTTAGCCAAAACTGACGACTATCAAGAAACCTGATGGTAATGCTTAAAAGGCAATCATAGCCGGACAGGACTAATTTGCCCAGGGCCCTTAGATTTAGGTGTGTATCTATCTAATCTATCTATCTAGTTAATGTTCTTCCCCTGAACCTACGATATACATGTGTAAAGTCTGTTTTACGAGTCTTGCTAAATGTCCTAACCTTAGGTAAACGTCCTTCAGCAATTCCTAACCATTTTTAGAGGCAGTAAGAAACTTAGCAAGCTATGGCTAACCCAGCCTAACCAAAAGCTCTCAAGCTAGACCTGTAGCTCGTTCATTTGTTCACCCTAACACCAACATTGTCCGTTCTCATCCATTCCTTCGTTCGTCCATTTGTTCACATTAGTTTGTCTGTCCATCTGTGCATCTGAACGTCCAGTTAGTGTTACCTCATAGCTGGAAAATTCTGCATGAGTGTCAGAACAGACGTGTTGGACAGGGATCTGTCAATCAAGCTCAGTGACCACGCCCACACACTTCTCAGACAGGTCTGATTGGCATTTTTAATTAATTTTAACATCATGTATTTTTCAAGCAGGCTTTGCTTGATGTTTAATATGACACTCGAGTTTAGTATGATACAAACTTTTTACGAACATTATACGAACATTATATGAACATTTTACGAACATTGTTTACTTTACTAATACTCATATTATACAGTTATGAGTATTAGTATAGTAACAGCTCTTCTAAAGATGAAGTGAAGATGGTTAAACGGATGATGTTACATATAAACTAAGAATACAAATGGAAGTAGGTCTATGTTGTGGCAGATCTCAGCGTTTTAACTAGTCAGTGTCACATGACACATATGGTTCCTATGGGAACTGCATGCATCAAATGAGGGACATACTAAATCTAAATGAAGCCCACAGCTAAAGAACTGTCTTTGGTGTAACTGCTGGAGAGAAGGAGAGCAAGATCGATAAAATGGGGAACTGTTTTGTCCATGTTCTCTGACTGGCCGTCGCATGCTACCCCCTCCTGGCTCTGTGCAGCACTGCACAAGGGAAAGCCATAGCCATATGCTCTTCTTGTTTCTTTTCCCGCCCCACCTGGACTCTGCTCTCTCCTCCTCCTCCTCTCTCACACCCCTGTAGCTGATCTAGGGCTGCTATATTTGCCCCTTTGTCTGCTCTGTCTTTTTGCTAGGTCTCGGAGTCATGCTTCTTGGTTTTGTGTGCAACCTCCTTCAGCACCGCCGTTGCACAGAGGAAATCACATTGGTGTGCAAAACCATGTGAGAGAGCTACTGATAGACATACTGAGCCAAAGAAAGGCCTGGACAGTTTTGCTTGGGCTGGTCGTGAGTGGTAGATGTAGAAGTTTATTTTAGACTGTTAAGACAAATGGTCCATATCCGAAATGTGACGCAGATGTATCATCTGTGTGGAAATGTCACAGCATAAAAACCCCACACTGAATCTGATATTTTTAGTTTCAGTCCGGGACACATTCATACGTCATATTGAAATCCAATACAGACCTTAATTGTGGCAAAGTGGCTCAGTTTAAAAAAAAAACAGAATTAATCAGAGGTTTTTTACCCCAATCCAACTCAATGCTCAACATCAGTTTTTGGGAGATCTTAAACATTTGGGATGATGTATCTGTAAAGCTACACTGGAAGGTACTTAATGCACCTGCTCTGTTTCCCAAGTGATTGAAAAAGTAACATGGCCATAGGAAAACAAGGCTGCAGGGCCCAGAAACAGTCTGAAGTGGCATTGGGTAAGTAACCAGCCCTTCTTACAGTAAGCTCAAGCACGTTCTGGGCAATGAGCCCAGCTGTCAGCCAGTGGAACCCTGTGATTGCGGCTGTGATGTTGATACAGATGAAACTGAAACCTCTTCGACCCGACCTGCATCTATTAGCAGCTTCATTTTGTGACTGTGAATGAGCGTGTCAGTGTGTAGTGTTCGTGTTTTGGAACGTGATCTGTGTAGAGTGATGTCAAATGTTGGTGACATTTTAAAGATAGTATGCCATACAAAGAACGCCAGCAGCTACAGAGGCTGGGAGTGACTCAGTAAGGGTTGAGTCAGGCCTGCTGGTTGTCACAGGTATTTTGGAGCCATGCTGACTGCTGTGCATCCCACAGCTGTTGGAGGGCACATGGGGGAGGATCCATTCAGCAATCATGACAATCAAGGTAGTCCTGGAAATGCTCATTTTGGGTTCGTGTCTGGGGAATTGAGACTTGGGGTAGTACTTGGAAGTCTTGGTCATGCCTCTTTAACCAGTGTCGGACCATATGTAGCCATGTGACATGTTGCATTGTCTTACAGGAAGATCCCGTCCGGCCCAGGGAAGACAATCAGCATGTATGGGTGGACGTGATTTGTAAAGATGGAGTCGTACTCAAACCGGTTGAGAGTGCCTTCCACATGGATGAGTTGGGCCCAGAGAATACCATTTTAGGAGAATGCTTTACTTCCTTCATGAGCTATGCACTGCTGGAAGTGGTCATAATAATATGACTTGATTGTGTATATACTATTTTACATCCGCTTCAATCTGGGCCCAGCCAATCAGATTTCAGAACCGGGATAATCCCTTGTATAGTTGATATTTGATGTGATTCTTGAACTTTAGCCTTGATCTAGCCTGGTTAGTGATTCACTGCAGGCCAATCTTAGCTGGTAATCGGTCCAAAGAATTTGCATGCCCAAATACTATATACATTACGTTACTATATACATTAAGTTAGAAAATAGCAACTGTCCATAGTTTCTCAGGTTTAATCTCGGCATGGTCTGTTTTTGTTTTATGCCATTTCACTTCTTCTACTCAACATTGTCAGTTAATTGAACTTAATTTGAACTCTCTTGTCTGCTAATTGTTTTAAAATGGCATGGCTGTATCTTTAGGTAGGTGGCTGTCTTACTGTTACTCTATATGTCTAGAATTTAAAAGTACAGAAAGACTTATTCCAAATATCCCAGGATTTTAACGTTCAATATGTCTCAAGTATCACAGTCAAATACATCCCAAGTCAACACGTTTGTCAGGATATTATACCCAGATTATCTCAGAACACAGATATTACAAAAAAATCTCAGAGCACTAAAGGCAGCGATGAGTAGACATGCTGTGACGATGGACAAACAAGTTGTGATACGTGCTGAGCTAAAAACAAGGCGTCACAGCATGGGACATTTGGAATAAGTCTTTCTGTACCTTTAAATTCTATCTGAGTGGAATTGTCAACAGCATAAAAACCCCACACTGAATCTGATATTTTTATTAATCAGGTTTGCACCAAAACACAGCAATAACAGAACAGGGAGACACAACCAGAGGGCTAAACTGAGTCAGAGTTAGTAAACAGGCCAGGGTCAAACCAAGCAGACAATCAGACCAGGCAGAGGTACCAGAGGGGATAAACGAGAGGAGTAAACCAGAGAGTCAAAATAGAGTCAAAGCCAGAGTAACAAACAAGATCAAACAGAGAGAGAACGTTTGGTGTGCCGCAGAGTGGCAATACTTCGCAATGAGCCAGAGTGAGAGAGAAGTGTTTACACAAACAGACTGAAGGGTTATCAGGTGAACCTAGCGCTGTACCCGACTCGAATCGGTCGAATCGGATTCGCCCGATTGTTTTTTTCTCCATGTACATTATCTAGTAATCAGTAAATCAATTTGCATATGGTTCAGATCTGATGTCCTCCTCTTTTAGAAAGTCAGCAGAGTCACAGGAACATATTTCTGAACTAAAAGAGGCGGGGCTTATGATGTTCGATCTGAACTGGAGCCTGATTTAGTTACAGGATTCAGCGTCGGGCAGCAGCTCGTATACATGCTAAACATTAGCGCTTATAGCTTATAGTCTTTTAATTTCACTTCTAACAGCTTCTTCAGTAGGAGGACCCTTCATCTCTTATCTCTCATAAATAATGAACTGCTAAATAAAACCAGATTAGTCCTTATTTAAATCATTATTTTAGATGAAAAGAAGAATGGTAGATCTGAAACCGTTTAATTATTATATTCCCCGCGATGAAATAATTATCTCTCGTTTATCAGCAGGCGTATTAAGTTACTGTACTTATTTTTAAATAAAGATAATCTCAGCTGTAGACAAATTAATATAAATACCTGTAATTTAGGTTCTAAATTAATGGAATTATAATAAAACAAACGTCTCCGCTCCGTTTCTCCTTCATCGCACACAGCCGTTATGTCTAAACCGAAAGTCAGCTTCCTCGTTTGAAGCAGTGTTGGATGTCTGACTAAACGACGAGCAGAATTAGGTTTAATTTGCACGGTGTGGATTAAATTTTTTAGCATGCATGCGTCACAGCCCAGCTAGAACTTACATATATATTTATTATTCCCCTTTTAATAATGATTAAAATGTCTTTTTAAATTCTTAAAGTTCTTGTGCATTTTTGTAAGTTTAGTCTGTTTTATGAAAAAACAAAAAAAAGGTCACTGCTGTCAGTCGACTTAAAGGGCCTCCGACTGATGATTCGACTCGTCGACTTCTAGACGGCAGCACTGGTTGAAACAAATTAATATTCAGGAGACCGAGAACAAGGCAACGGGGTGTGATTGGGCAAAGATGGACATGTGACAATGACATCAGGTGGTGGGTTATGGGAAATGGAGTCCAGGAGATCGGCGGCGAGAGGAGAACCAGCAGGCATGAAAAGAACGGCACCTTTCTGAAGAACTGCGCTGTCTGAAGTAGTAACCTACAACGTGTTTGAGCTCCTCATACCCTGAGCCTGTTCCTATAGGCATCGTCATAACATTAGCTTGCGCTGTGTATCCAATCAGAAAACGAATAACCGTTTAGTCCGTTAGTCAGTGCAGGTGACCCAGCATTTTCTGGCAAAAAACTGAAAACGAAACTCGCCAAATTTTGGCTATGTTAAATCACCTTCACCAAACATCAGATCAATGCACAATAGCAATGAGATCACATGACTAATAAAGATGAACAGACTACATACAGGATATAGCCATGTTTGTCGTGGGCTCTAAAGGGTTAACACCGGGTTCTAAAGGAGGTGTGAGTTAGGTAACAGTGCAGCAGGAGACTGATCTTTCACCTAGGTGAAGTTTTTTCCGCTCTGAGACCATTTCCTCTGCCAGTGCCCCTGAATAACACTCATGCGGTGTGTCAGTCATATTTTAAGCATGGTTCCTTTGAAATCAGCCCATAAAGGGTGGATGAAAGAAGAGTAATGTTTACATGGCCTTCGATCGCATATAGTTTAACCCTGATAGTGATTTTAAAACGTGTATAAGTTATAAACATAGTAGATATAAACTCAGGAGCAATGTGTCTTCATATCAGAACTATAATATCTGTGTTCAGAGATATTCTGGATTTCATCTGCCGTATCCTGACAACCGTGTTGACATAGAATGTATTTGACTGGGATATTTGGGATACACTGGACGTTAAAATCCTGGGACATTTGGAATAAGCCTTTCTATAGCTTTTAACTCTAGACATATAGAGTAAGACTGAGACAGCCACCTACCTAAAGATACGTCCATGCCATTTTTGAAATAATTAGCAGACAACAGACTAAACACCATGGATGCAGTGGATGAAATGACTTGACTCGAGGAAGGGGCTTACCACGGAGTGCTGCCACCCACCTGGGATTCAAGTGTCCACACATATTCAACAGCACAGGCTGTCCACAAGGCCCTAACCCCAACACCAGCGTCAAGTTTCCTACCAATGCATCAGTAGTGGGCTTCGTTACCAACAACGAGGAAACTGAGAGGAGCTGAAACGTCCTACAGAGTGGTGCACAGACAGCAGCCTCGCTCTGAAAGAAGATAGAAGCAAGGAGATGGATTTTACCAGCAGTGGGTTGCATTGAGTCCCTTTTCTGCATATGTAAGACTGCAAGGCAGGCAACATGGTTGTTACTCATGCAGTGCTCCGCAATTTGGCACAAGGTGCTGCACAGCTGTCTACAACACTACGTACTGACCCCAGACTGAACACACCGCAGGCAATGCTTTCTTAGCAGACCACTTTAAATCGTTCATCCTGACTAGTCAACTGGTTTTCTTTGTTTATCTCTTGAAAATTAAAAATAAAAAAATTATAAAAGTAAAAACAAATTAAAAAATGAAACTAAATTACTTTATAGAAAACAAAAATTACAAAAAAAACACATTTACAAAAGAAAATAAATTACATTCAAGACCACATTTGCAACTACATTGCAAAAGTATAAAATTTACAAACAAAAAAAATTACATTCAGCAAAACAAATTTACAAAAGTAAAAACGTTGTAATGAGGTGTGAAAATGAACTTTGCTGAGCTAAACCGTGTGTCTGCTTCATTTCCTTTTTCCTTTTTGACTCTGTAAAAGTCATAGTCTGCACAGAGGTCATCTTTAGATTCTCAGAAGCCCAAGCGAGACTACAGGCTCAGTTTGGGTTTAATGAGCAAACTAGTATTTCATTATAACACGCCATGAAGTCCACAGAGATGTGTGGACCTGGGTGTGGAACATTAAACCTGAGGATGGGCTTAAAATCTTCTCTTGGACCTCAGTTAACCATGATAATCCCAAAATCACACCTCTGTGATGGTGATGTATATCAGGTCTATCTGAGGTTTTTATTTATATAAGAGATAAACCTCAGATAGGCCTGATTCACATCACCATCCTGTCACAGAGGTGTGATGTTTTAAAGGCTAGCTTTAAACTGCAGCTTCTGAGGACCCAGCACTGCAGGCTAAGAGCCCACATGGTTCATTCGGGTTTAAACTGAGGTTAAACTCTAAACCACAGCTAAGCTAATGACACTGCTGTTGCCACAGGAGGTGTAACCTCTTCTGCATGTGCAGGTATGTATATATTTCAATATGTATGCCTTATTTATTTGTTTATTTATTTATTTATTTATTTGATATACCGTCTTTGTGCGGGATCATCTAGACTGGCTTCCAAAAGTTGATTTCACACACGAATACATTGGAGATGGCAGCAGCTGGGCTACCTTTCCCACTTCCGTGACTACCGCCCAGTGTCCCAGTTCCACTTGCACCCATCATAACAAAGACTCATGAAGAATTCCCATAAAAAGCAAAATCCCTGCCAATGCACACTGTATCGGATCACCTGGAGAGCAGGAACACCTACAGAGGAGGCTGTTCACTGATTTCAGCTCAGCATTGAACACAACCATCTCCACTAGATTGGTCTCCAAGCTCAGGAACCACGGAATCACTCACACGGCCTGCAGCTGGATTCTGGATTTTCTCATGCCTAGGCTTTCCCAAGGCTGTATCTCATCACCCATGCTCCATACCCTGTACACCTCCAACACAACTCCAGCACCATCATCAGGTTTGCTGAGGATCACAGACCTTGTCAGAAAGACCCAGCAATGCTTTCATTTCCTGAGAAGAGTGAGGACAGCCAACATCCCACATGTCCTCTCAGCTGTTACGGGTCTGCTATGGGGACCATTCTGGCCAGCTCCATCCCAATCTGTAGCTCCACTGGTACTGTGAAACTGCCCAGCTCATCACCATAGCTTCCCGCCCATGCCTGCCTGATATTAACAATAAAAGATGTCTGAAGAAATCCGGCTGTATCACCTTAGCCCCCATACACCCTAGCCACTTCCTGTTACACCTGAGGCCTTCTGCATGAAGAGAGCTAAAGCTGTTAAACTGGTCACGCCAGCAGCAACCACCAGATCATGAAAACAACACTACTGAACACTGCTTAAACTTGAGTCACTGGGCATTAGAGCTGGCGACGTGTTAGCGGAGAATCTGTGGATGGAAATTGGAATGTGACTTTCAGCTTTCCATCTGAATAAGTACCTCATCATCGACCGGAGTGATGATTGATTGATGGGTGGGCTCTACTACAAGATCTGCTACCTGGAAAGCATCTAAAGAATCGGACTGTACACGGACACTCCATTAAAAGACTGGAAGTGGCTTGCAGAGCAGATTGTCTGTATGAAGCATGCCTCTGAAGCTGCATGACCAAGTGTCCAAAGGCTGGAAATGCTTTGGCAGGTGTCCAGAAGAAATTCTGGAATGTGACAAATACTGTTTTTAGGATTTGTCTAAAGGGTCTGCAGGACAAAGAAGCGGTGAAGTTACGCTAACTGTATCGTTTAGGGCTAAGCTACCAAAAGCCTGATGTTTTGTAAAGGTGACTGAAAAGAATGTGGTGATTACGGTGGCAAACAAACATCAAGGGTAAAACAAATGAACATTTCAGAAAACAAAATTACAAACATAAAAACAAACCTACAAATGAAAATCAATTATATTCAAGAAAACAAAATTACAAAAGTAAAAACAAATTTACAAACTAAAATAAAAAAAAACTAAAAATCAATTATATTCAAGAAAACAAAATTGCAAAAGTAAAAACAAATCTACAATTAAAAATAAAATGACATAAAAAACAAAATTACAAACTAAAATTTAAAGAAAACTAAAAATAAGTTACATTCAAGAAAACAAAATTGTAAAAGTAATAACAAATTTACAAATGCGAAAAACTTGTATAAACTGCAAATTCTGAAAGGGGCGGTCTAACACACAGGAACTGCTTGTTTTGGACCCTTGTCAATCAAATGCATTTTAGCCAACTAGCACTTTCTTCTTTGTCCATGACCTTTTCTTCCATCTGCCCTTTTAAAAACTCAATCGACCTCCCATTGGAAAAAAACTAAAGCGCACCAGCTGGATAAATCACGTGCCACAAAACGAACCAAACTCCACTCACTCTACCACCGCCAAACAGTCTGATTCACAAGGGTCTGCAACAACCACTTCCTGTATGTTAGACCTGCCTATCAGAACCCACAGTGTGTGAAAGTGTTTCAGTACTGGTAAAAGTGTTCCACGTCTTGTTGATTTTTTTATTTTTTGTATAAATGTTGTTAAATAATTTTGTTTAATTTGTTTACTTCTCGTCCACATGTCTGAAATTCACCAGTCCCATTCTACCACTCTGGTTCATACTGATTACCTCACCTGCTCCTCATTTCCTCTGTCTGCATTTAAGCCCCTTAGCCACAGACGCTCATGGCGAAGTATTGCCAAACTCTGAGCGTCTCTCACCTGTTTATCTCTATCTCTCTATTTTTTTATATTCTCAGTTTTTGACTTTCCTTTTGTTCAGTAGTTCACTCTCTCGGATTCTCCTCTGGTTTTGGACTCCTCTGGACTCTCTGGTTCTCGACCCCTGCCTGTCTCTCTGTTTACGCCTCAGCCTCGCCCTTTGGTTATGTTTATCTAGTTGTTGCTGCTGAATCTGACTGTAAATCTGCCAAATAAAAAACTCTTTGACTTTTGGCTCGGCGTGCATCAAATTGCGTTAGTTGATTCTGACGAAAAAGAAAAGAGCTGGAAACTGGGCTTTGATCTTTCTAACTTCAAAGTTAGCAGAGTTATCAAAGTTACCGTTAGACTGATAGCAGTTTAATTCAAAACTTGGCGTGAGTTGCTGTTGTTGATCTTGTTGAAGAGAACCTGAAAAGCTGAATGTTGCTTTGGTGCATTTTGCTAGTAGCTGGTCTTTCAAATTCCAGTGTTGAAAGCATTTCAGAGACTGCATTTCGTAATCCCCGAGCGTTGTTATAAAGTGACTTGAACTCAAACAGTTCTGTGTCTAAAATGACTCGTGTAACGTTGGTGTCAGATTGCCGGGCAATGATGGATGCCTATGGTAAATGTTCAAAAGCGGGCCTTTCTGAGAAAGACAGACAGATTTCCTCTATGGGGGACCAAAAACGACCACTGACAGGAAGGAAACCTGCAGCCCCTCTTCGAGATGTACTCTAGCCTTGGGCCCGGCTTTGGTACTTTATATAGCGAAATAAAAACAACTCAAAATAGCAAATGAAAGTCTCACTTTGTTGGTGTAAAAGCACTACTGAGCAACACCAATACATGAGCTTCACAGACCCAGACTGCTCCTTACGATACACCTGTTTGCCTAAGAGTTAAAGAGACTAAAGTGGTTATATGAATGAAGTAGGTGGATGAGAGAAGCATGACTGCTCCCTCAGAAATCCCCCTGTGGGTTCGATTTCAGGTGTAGCGATGCTTTCTTTAGGGTAAGAGCAAGACATGTTGTTGTTCTTTCTTGTAAGATCTGCCAGCCAGTAAATTCCCACTGGGTACCTAGCATTAGTGCTGTGTGAGACGCAGAGGTGTATAGAGCATCGTAAACAAAACGACTAAATGAGTAACGAGTGAGTAAAAATAGCCCTACCAAAACAACTGGAGTAGAATTACAAAAGCAGCGAGTCAAACGAAGAGGCTTCAGAGCTGCGGTGGAACTTCCAGCCTTATCAGCATACACACTAACGACTAAAGAGAGCCTGGGAGGTGTGCACCACAGTCAAGCAGTCCAGGAGCTGAGCCATGGGGAAGCAGTGTTGTTGGGATGGTCCCTTAGAGTGGTTTGATGTGGAATGGTTCATTGTGAAGTAACTTGTGAAGGAAGTTGGTGGTGATGGGAACCAGGGGTCCTCATGTCTAAAACTCAATATAGACGTTTTGATATTTCATATCCAAACCACCAGTAAAGCTACAGCGTGTCTTTTGAGATTTCATATCGTCGCTGTCCAATGAAAAACATGTACAGGGGTTGGACAATGAAACTGAAACACCTGTCATTTTAGTGTGGGAGGTCTCATGGCTAAATTGGACCAGCCTGGTGGCCAATCTTCATTAACTGCACATTGCACCAGTAAGAGCAGAGTGTGAAGGTTCAGTTAGCAGGTAAGAGCACAGTTCTGCTCAAAATACTGCAATGCACACAGCATTATGGGGACATACCAGAGTTCAAAAGAGGACAGATTGTTGGTGCACGTCTTGCTGGCGCATCTGTGACCAAGACAGCAAGTCTTTGTGATGTATCAAGAGCCACGGTATCCAGGGTAATGTCAGCATACCACCAAGAAGGATGAACCTCCACCAGCATCATGTAGTGACCTGGCCACTATCCTGCAAGAAGAATGGCTTAAACTCCCTCTGACCACTGTGCAGGACGCAGTATATGTCATTCCCAAGACCAACTGACGCTGTATTGGCCGCCAAAGGAGGCCCTACACCATACTTATAAATGACTGTGGTCTAAAACCAGGTGTTTCAGTTTCATTGTCCAACCCCTGTATATCTCCATTTTTGTCCATTTTGACTTTTCTGGATCATTTCAAAACAGCAGCTGTCGTTTACACTTTGTGAGATTTGCGTGATGAATGGACCAACTGAAATGGCCCAAAAGTGCTTGGAAGGACGTCTGGTTTCATTGACTTACATTAAAACTGAATGAGGTTTTTGGCCTCTTCTGTAAAGTTGACATTTTGGAGATGCTTGTTTTGAGATGCTTCCTCACACGTCAGGACTCTTCATCTGCCTCTGCCGAGTCCAAGGACTACACTTCCCATGATTCCCTGCTCCTTGCCTACAGCACTACAAGTGCTTTCTCTACCAAACAGGAACAGCGTCCCCACCCTACGTCGCCAGACTTCTGATTAACCTCACCCGTCTTCCCTTTTCTTGTTGTATATGTGTACCGGCCCTTGTCATCACCACTTTGCGAAGCATTGCCGACCCTGATGTTGCTTACTGAGCAGTTTACCTTTTGCTCTCTGTGTTCTCGTGTATGACTCTTTCTGTCTTTCGCCTCTCGCTTGTTTGTTGGCCTGATTTCTTTTTGTCCTGGTTATGACTCCAGCCTGTGACTGCGTTTACTCCTCGCCTTGGTCTCTCTGGTTTAGCCATTCTGGCTGTTTTCTGATTCGACTCACCCACGACCCCCTATTTGAACTCTTGTTACCGCAAGTGTCTGGTTTATCAATCCAGCGTCACAGTGATGACGGTAAATAAGTGATAAGGTTTAGAGTTTTATCTTTGCATGCTGTTTTGCCACACAAGACTAATATACTGCTCTGGAACAAACGAAGAGACCACCTCAAAGTGATCGCCCCCCTCTAGTTTTACGGTTTACGGCTATGTGCTTGATCAAAGGAAGCGCTGCTGTTTCATTCTATGAACTACTGGAAACATTTCTCCCGAATTAGAAAATGACTAATGGACAAAATAACAGAAACGCCTCCAGAATCACTACAGATCACTATTGCAATGCAGTGTATATTTGCATCAGAGATGTTTACCAGCCCCTAAAGACAGATCCTAGTCCTATTTGCATAATTTGGATAGATAGATAGATAGATAGATAGATAGATAGATAGATAGATAGATAGATAGATAGATAGATAGACAGAAAGATAGAAAGATAGATAGATAGATAGACAGATAGATAGATAGACAGATAGATAGATAGATAGATAGATAGATAGATAGATAGATAGATAGATAAATAGATAGATAGATAGATAGATAGATAGATAGATAGATAGATAGATAGATAGATAGATAGATAGAGAGAGAAAGAGAAAGAGAGAGATAGAGATAGATAGATAGATAGATCGATAGATAGATAGATAGATAGATAGATAGATAGACAGAAAGATATATAGATAGATAGATAGATAGATAGATAGATAGATAGATAGATAGATAGATAGATAGATAGATAGATAGAGAGAGAAAGAGAAAGAGAGAGATAGAGATAGATAGATAGATCGATAGATAGATAGATAGATAGATAGACAGAAAGATATATAGATAGATAGATAGATAGATAGATAGATAGATAGATAGATAGATAGATAGATAGATAGATAGATAGACCCTCTCTATATAGGTGACCTGAGCTCTAAATTGACGACTGACATAGTGTATGACAGCTGGTGCATGTTGGAATTAAGACTTCGTAAATGTTTACGTATCTTTATGGCTTTATGTAAGAATCATGTAGCCTTACAAATGATACCCTTCAGTCACGGCTTTCTCTAGAGTCATGCATTTCACATTAGACAGCCCTGAGTGACTTTGTTGACACTGTAACTACTTAATTATGCAGAAACTGTGGAATACGCCTTCAAATGCCCAGTTTGTTGCACGTACCACTTTGTCCTTTAGACTGTAGGCTCGTTTTTATATATAGATATAGATATGTTTATTGGTTTAAACATTAAGATGGACATACGGACATTACAAGACTCAAAGAAAATGGGGAGAACAAAAAATAAAGTAAAGTAAAGTAAAGTAAAATAAAATAAAATAAAATAAAATAAAATAAAATAAAATAAAATAAAATAAAATAAAATAAAATTAAATTAAATTAAATTAAATTAAATTAAATTAAATTAAATTAAATTAAAGTAAAGTAAAGTAAAGTAAAGTAAAATAAAATAAATGAACACGTTATAAAACACAAAAAAACACAACTCCACTCCTCACTCTAACATTCTGTACATGGTAATGTAGTAATATCATATCTTTCTTAATTATATATTATCCGCCCTTCTTTCAGATGAATGCTCTACTCCTATATATATCAATGTACTCCAAAAAAGATTTCCACATTTTATGGAAAACATCTGTTCTGTCATGTTACAGGCGGGTCAGAAAATCTAAGGGGATATGCTCCATAATTAATCTACGCCACCCCGCAATGGAAGGAACCCTGTCAGTAATCCACTGAAGAAGTGTATGTCTTCTGGTGTATAGTGTTAAGATATTATAAAGCTGTCTCCTGGGTGCATCAACAATAGATATACTAGGGAGACCCAGTAAAGGACATGTTGGGTCAGGCTCCAATCTCACCCCAAATATTTCCTCCATGTCTTGTAAAACATCACTCCAATACTTCTGCAGTTTAGGACATGCCCCGAGACAGTGGGTTAAGCATTTAGGACACAGGGAAGTGGCACCGGCTTTGAATTTGTATAGGTGAAAAGGAGATACGTGTAAATATTTATCCACAAATCTTCTTTGATTTCAACCCCAAATTCCTTCTCCCAGATTACACGGTGGCATAGAAAGCACTAATCGACTTGATCCCCGGAGCAATAAACATCTGTTTCTCAATTAGTGAGCTAGTACAGCTAGGGGCTGCAGGCTCACAAGGCAAAGACAACTGAGACCAGTAACAGAAGGCTGATGGTTATTGCTGTTTATGCTTTCATGAGGCTGGAAGATATTAATCTATAGTTTCAGCTTTGAGGTCACAAACCATGAGGCCGACATGAAACTGAAATGTGAGTCAAGTCTGAGTCACTAACTCTCTGCCAGACTCTCTGTCAACAGCCCATCAGTAGACTTTTCCCTCCTTCTATGGTAACTATTTGAGTGTCTAAGACAAACACATACGCACCGTTTAATTCAAAATATATTTATTGTGTGGCTTTTTTATTTTTTTTACATATGATCTTTACAGGTGTATGTACATTACAGTAAACATTCACATACAATACAAAATTATAATAATAAATTCATCCAAACACTGATAAAAACTATTTACAGCAATGTACACAGTGACTGAATAACTCTGAGTTCCAAAAAACTTACTGCAAATGTTAATGTACCCAACATTGTTCTATTAGTATGTTTATCCTGAGTGTGTAATACAATACACAGGTCAGCGGGCCATTGAGAGGCAGCATAAAAGAAGACCCACCACCTTTCTGGTCTCCATGGAAAGCTCAACCGACAGTCTTTTGTGGGTTTAACCATGACAAACAAGTGACACTCTAAACCTCAGGAAGGAGGGGGCCGTCAAATTAGACAGCTTGAGGTGCACGGTGGGCTCGCATATCTTCATATACTGCGTTATGAGACTTGGACCCATCGTCTCTCTCCCTCGGGACCCATCGCTTCTCTGCACACAGGGCCTTCACCTATACACAAAAACAAATGTAGCCTATGAGCTGACTCAGCAATTTGGCTTTTTTTTTTTTCCCCTCAACAAACCACAAAACTGCAGTGGCCTGTCGGGAAATGCAGAGCTTTGCACAAAGTGTGAATCACCACATGCAAAACACAACATGCAGAACACAAACAAGTCAGCGGCTGCTCTCCCTTCACACTCTCACAAGCCCTGACCTAAAGCACGAAACCCACACGTTCACATTTAGTGACACTGGAATAAAGGTCCTGAACCTTAACGGCTATGATCTCTCCATCGGGGGTTCTTACATTTTAAAGAGCCTGTTATAGCACAAGCTATTACCATATAGCCCACTGTAATAGAGCGTACTATAACATACCCTATTACCACATAGCCCACTGTAATAGAGCTTACTATAACATACCCTATTACCATATAGCCCACTGTAATAGAGCTTACTATAACATACCCTATTACCATATAGCCCACTGTAATAGAGCTTACTATAACATACCCTATTACCACATAGCCCACTGTAATAGAGCGTACTATAACATACCCTATTACAATATAGCCCACTGTAATAGAGCTCACTATAAAATACCCTATTACCATATAGCCCACTGTAATAGAGCTTACTATAACATACCCTATTACCATATAGCCCACTGTAATAGAGCTTTCTATAACATACCCTATTACCATATAGCCCACTGTAATAGAGCTTACTATAACATACCCTATTACCACATAGCCCACTGTAATAGAGCTCACTATAACATACCCTATTACAATATAGCCCACTGTAATTGAGCTTACTATAACATACCCTATTACCATATAGCCCACTGTAATAGAGCTTACTATAACATACCCTATTACCATATAGCCCACTGTAATAGAGCTCACTATAACGTACCCTATTACCATATAGCCCACTGTAATAGAGCTCACTATAACGTACCCTATTACCATATAGCCCACTGTAATAGAGCTCACTATAACGTACCCTATTACCATATAGCCCACTGTAATAGAGCTTGCTATAACATACCCTATTACAATATAGCCCACTGTAATAGAGCTTACTATAACATACCCTATTACCATATAGCCCACTGTAATAGAGCTCACTATAACGTACCCTATTACCATATAGCCCACTGTAATAGAGCTTACTATAACGTACCCTATTACCATATAGCCCACTGTAATTGAGCTCACTATAACATACCCTATTACCATATAGCCCACTGTAATAGGGCTTACCATAACATACCCTATTACCATATAGCCCACTGTAATAGAGCTTGCTATAACATACCCTATTACCATATATAGCCCACTGTAATAGAGCCCACTATAACATACCCTATTACCATATAGCCCACTGTAATAGAGCCTGCTATAACATACCCTATTACCATATAGCCTACTGTAATAGAGCTTACTATAACGTACCCTATTACCATATAGCCCACTGTAATAGAGCTTGCTATAACATACCCTATTACCATATAGCCCACTGTAATAGAGCTTACTATAACATACCCTATTACAATATAGCCCACTGTAATAGAGCTTACTATAACATACCCTATTACCATATAGCCCACTGTAATAGAGCTTACTATAACGTACCCTATTACCATATAGCCCACTGTAATAGACCTTACTATAACCTACCCTATTACAATATAGCCCACTGTAATAGAGCTTACTATAACATACCCTATTACCATATAGCCCACTGTAATAGAGCTTGCTATAACATACCCTATTACAATATAGCCCACTGTAATAGAGCTTACTATAACATACCCTATTACCATATAGCCCACTGTAATAGAGCTCACTATAACATACCCTATTAACATATAGCCTACTGTAATAGAGCTCACTATAACATACCCTATTACAGTATAGCCCACTGTAATAGAGCTCACTATAACATACCCTATTACAATATAGCCCACTGTAATAGAGCTCACTATAACATACCCTATTACAATATAGCCCACTGTAATAGAGCTTACTATAACATACCCTATTACAATATAGCCCACTGTAATAGAGCTTACTATAACCTACCCTATTACAATATAGCCCACTGTAATAGAGCTTGCTATAACATACCCTATTACCATATATAGCCCTCTGTAATAGAGCCCATTATAACATACCCTATTACCATATAGCCCACTGTAATAGAGCTTACTATAACATACCCTATTACAGTATAGCCCACTGTAATAGAGCTTACTATAACATACCCTATTACAATATAGCCCACTGTAATAGAGCTTTCTATAACATACCCTATTACAATATAGCCCTCTGTAATAGAGCTTGCTATAACATACCCTATTACAATATAGCCCACTGTAATAGAGCTCACTATAACATACCCTATTACCATATAGCCCACTGTAATAGAGCTTACTATAACATATCCTATTACAATATAGCCCACTGTAATAGAGCTTACTATAACATACCCTATTACCATATAGCCCACTGTAATAGAGCTTACTATAACATACCCTATTACCATATAGCCCACTGTAATAGAGCTTAATATAACATACCCTATTACCACATAGCCCACTGTAATAGAGCTTACTTTAACGTACCCTATTACCACATAGCCCACTGTAATAGAGCTTACTATAACGTACCCTATTACCATATAGCCCACTGTAATAGAGCTTACTATAACATACTCTATTACAATATAGCCCACTGTAATAGAGCGTACTATAACATACCCTATTACAATATAGCCCACTGTAATAGAGCTTGCTATAACATACCCTATTACCATATATAGCCCACTGTAATAGAGCCCACTATAACATACCCTATTACCATATAGCCCACTGTAATAGAGCTTACTATAACATACCCTATTACAGTATAGCCCACTGTAATAGAGCTTACTATAACATACCCTATTACAATATAGCCCATTGTAATAGAGCTTTCTATACCATACCCTATTACAATATAGCCCACTGTAATAGATCTTACTATAACATACCCTATTACCATATAGCCCACTGTAATAGAGCTTACTATAACATACCCTATTACAGTATAGCCCACTGTAATAGAGCTCACTATAACATACCCTATTACAATATAGCCCACTGTAATAGAGCTTACTATAACAAACCCTATTACAATATAGCCCACTGTAATAGAGCTTACTATAACATACCCTATAACCATATAGCCCACTGTAATAGAGCTTACTATAACATACCCTATTACCATATAGCCTACTGTAATAGAGCTTACTATAACATACCCTATTACCATATAGCCCACTGTAATAGAGCTTACTATAACATACCCTATTGCCATATAGCCCACTGTAATAGAGCTTAATATAACATACCCTATTATAGTATAGGTCCAGTATAAACCCAGGCGGGGCCATAGGTCAGGACTCTCTTGCCTTATTGTAATCTGAAGGTGTGTGGTGGGTTATTCTGGATGGTTTGGGGGCTTTGATGACTGAACGGACAAAAACAGTCAGTGGAATCATGATGCATTGGGTGTCTCGTGGTTTGAACACTGGTTAGGTTTTTGAATGTCTGCTAGAATGGGTCAGGCATTAGGCTAGATGCTCAGCGTACATTGTAGCGAATGTTCCAAAAAAGGGTTCTCCTGAGCATTGCCATTAAACAGCGGTTCTTAAAGGCAGTCCACACTTTTGCACTATCCACATATATTGAGTTGGGTTGTAGCAAACAGTGTCACAGCCAGTCTGTGGGTCCCTGAGGAAGACTGCAACCAACTTTAGATCCCTGAATAACCTTACAGTTGACCTTCCTATGATTTAGAGAACCTCAGGTGACATGGATTTTCTATACTGGTTACAGGCTGTTCCAAGAATTGTAGATGCTTGTTGCTAAATGTACGCAAAAGGAACGTAGCTAGTTAGCTGTGGAGCTAGCTAGATATATTAAACCAAATATGTCTAAATACCTACTATTCAGGATTGTTTCAGCGGGCCGGAAATCATGGCTCGATGGTGGACTGAAGCCGTATTAGGCATGACTGCTACTTTAACTCTTTAACATTCTATAAAATCTAGAGCACATTAGCACAGGCTAGTTCAGGGCTCAGCGGCAACATGCGAGGCCAGCTCCTGCTCATTGCCCCAGTATAGGTACCTGCTAACTTCAGATATCCAGCACTATGAGCTTTGCAGTACTTTGAGTAGCCAAGCCTGTCGGACTCTTAAGACCATGTAAGGTAAACCAGTTGTGTTTCTGGTGCTTACTAAACAAGGCTAACAGGCTACAGGCTAATTCTCTGTTAGCTTACTCTAGAAATTTTTTGGCTAAATTGGAGAAGAAAATAAATCTGTCTCTGAGAGGTATTAGGTTGATGCTCGGGTTGGTCAGTGTCCTCTGGATTCTGGTTTTGGTGGCTCAAAGATGTATCACTGTACAAGGCCAACAAAGCTGCTAGACAGAGCATCTGGTTGTAGTGGTATTTGACACCTAAGAGAGGCCGCACTGTTCTTATGACTGGCTGTGGTTTAATATCTCACATGTTTCAGCTTATTTCATCTCATTTTAAAACTAATTCTATCAAATTTGTCAGGATGGTTCCATACACATGTTTCTGTGGTGGTAAATATACATATTTATTAAAGCTCGGTAATAAACACCCAGGTAATTTAGCATTGTTATCTAGCTAGCTGCATGAAGAGCTTTCCTTGTTTGAAATCATGAAAGAAGCACCTCCCGAATCCCAGTTTATCCCCTGCCTCCACACAAATGGCCACAGGTTAATGTGAGAACACTGACTGTGCTTACCTTGGGGATGACCCACACACCAGCCACCAGAAAACACAGTATGACTACAGCGCAGGCTGTAAGGGCAGACACCAGCACTAGCATCTCTGGCATGGCTGAAGGTTCTTTACCAGGAGCTTCAGTAGACCTTGGTGGCTGCACTTCTGTAAAACCCAAACACCGGTTAAACTCAGAGCACCCTGACCCAACAGTCCACAACACTATACTGCAGATTAGGAGCAATGGTGATATTCCTATATTAGAATGTGCAGGAAATGATCTGATAGGCCCAAAGGACCCACAGGAAGAGAACAGGAGAGTGTCATATGACACCAACTTTTATTTATTTATTTATTGTAATTTTGGAGGTTTTTTTTTTATGTTTTCCATTCTGTAAAATGCTGTGGAATAGAAATTCTAAATTTCAGCTGAAGTAATCAAATAGATGTTTTAATGTTGTTACTTCCTGGTCATATAAAATACGATGCCTCTAATATGCTGGATGATTCATAGTGTGCATCAGTGAGTGGGAGAAAACCAATATGCTTTACACTGACTCTAAAAACAGGGACACATGCTCACCTTTCACAAACAGCAGAACACCATTCGTCTCCTTCTCTGTTACACGTGCTCCACTAAGAGAGTTATACACACAGGAGTAGAAACCTGAGTCTCTCTCCTGTAGACCGGTGATGGTTATCGTTAGGTTCTGTATCTCTCCACTGGTGTTTACTTTTCCTATGTATTCTTTGTTGGGTGTGACTGCTTTTGAACTTTTATCATAGTAAAATACTTGATGTTTCTCAGGAAGCCTTGCATACAGAAATAAACCGACATGGTCAGTCTCCTCTGTGGTGGTACACACCATGGTCAGATTTTCTCCTTGATTCTTCGTCACATAGCCTGTAAAAAAAAGTACAGTCCTGAGTGATTCTAGAAAGTTCGAAAGGCCCAGATTGTAAAAAATACACATTACCCATGTCTATAACCCCCTCACAACACCTGAACTCAATGCAACCGGCATCATGAAGAACCCTTGTGCTGTCAATGGTATAATCTTCAACGCTGCTCACATTGACAACAGAGTGTAGTGATGAAAGTAAGAACCCGGTTTTCTGTTTGAACTAACCATAGTTCCTTATCTAGAACCGGGCTGCTTCGACTATCTTACAGGCTTAGGCAAAGATGGTGAACAATTCCGTTATTAATATTACAGGTATGATATGATTCACTGTGTCAGCTAAGCTAAAGAACATCACCTGAACATCTTCCAGACTTCACACATGTCATGGACATGTTGAAGTCTGGAAGATGTTCAGGTGATGTTCTTTAGATTCACCGTGAATCATATCATACCTGTAATATTAATAACGGAATTGTTCACCATCTTTGCCTAAGCCTGTAAGATAGTCGAGCAGCCCGGTTCTAGATAAGGAACTATGGTTAGTTCAAACAGAACCGGGTTCTTACTTCATCACTACACTCTGTGGTCAATGTGAGCAGCGTTGAAGATTATTACATTGACATGGTTCTTCATGATGCGGTGCAGAGTTCAGGTGTTGTGAGGGGGTTATAGGCATGGGTAATGTGTATTTTACAATGGTTTCCAAATGGGTTAATGTTGTTTCTAGAGCCTCTGAACTTTCTAGATCACTCAGGACTGCACTTTTTTTACAGGCTATGTGACGAAGAATCAGGGAGAAAATCTGACCATGGTGTGCACCACCAAAGATGCTGACCAGATCGGTTTATATCTGTATGCAAGGCTTCCTGAGAAACATGAAGTACTTTACTATGATAAAAGTACAAACGAAGTCACACCCAACAAAGAATACATAGGAAAAGTAAACACCAGTGGAGAGATACAGAACCTAACGATAACCATCACCGGACTACTGAAGAACAACTCAGGTTTATACTCCTGTGTGTATAACTCTTATAGTGGAGCTCGTGTAACAGAGAAGGAGACGAATGGTGTTCTGCTGTTTGTGAAAGGTGAGCATGTGTCCCTGTTTTTAGAGTCAGTGTAAAGCATATTGGTTTTCTCCCACTCACTGATGCACACTATGAATCATCCAGCATATTAGAGGCATCGTATTTTATATGACCAGGAAGTAACAACATTAAAACATCTATTTGATTACTTCAGCTGAAATTTAGAATTTCTATTCCACAGCATTTTACAGAATGGAAAACATTAAAAAAAAAACCTCCAAAATTACAATAAATAAATAAATAAAAGTTGGTGTCATATGACACTCTCCTGTTCTCTTCCTGTGGGTCCTTTGGGCCTATCAGATCATTTCCTGCACATTCTAATATAGGAATATCACCATTGCTCCTAATCTGCAGTATAGTGTTGTGGACTGTTGGGTCAGGGTGCTCTGAGTTTAACCGGTGTTTGGGTTTTACAGAAGTGCAGCCACCAAGGTCTACTGAAGCTCCTGGTAAAGAACCTTCAGCCATGCCAGAGATGCTAGTGCTGGTGTCTGCCCTTACAGCCTGCGCTGTAGTCATACTGTGTTTTTTCTGGTGGCTGGTGGTGTGTGGGTCATCCCCAAGGTAAGCACAGTCCAGTGTTCTCACATTAACCTGTGGTCATTTGTGTGGAGGCAGGGGATAAACTGGGATTCGGGAGGTGCTTCTTTCATGATTTCAAACACGGAAAGCTCCTCATGCAGCTAGCTAGATAACAATGCTAAATTACCTGGGTGTTTGTTACTGAGCTTTAATAAATATGTATATTTACCACCACAGAAACATGTGTATGGAACCATCCTGACAAATTTGATAGAATTAGTTTTAAAATGAGATGAAATAAGCTGAAACATGTGAGATATTAAACCACAGCCAGTCATGGGAACAGTGCGGCCTCTCTTAGGTGTCAAATACCGCTAGCAACTTTGTTGGCCTTGTACAGTGATACATCTTTGAGCCACCAAAACCAGAATCCAGAGGACACTGACCGACCCGAGCATCAACCTCATACCTCTCAGAGACAGATTTTTTTTCTTCTCCAGTTTAGCCAAGAAATATCTAGAGTAAGCTAACAGAGAATTAGCCTGTAGCCTGTTAGCCTTGTTTAGTAAGCACCAGAAACACAACTGGTTTACCTTACATGGTCTTAAGAGTCCGACCGGCTTGGCTACTCAAAGTACCGCAAAGCTCATAGTGCCGGATATCTGAAGTTAGCAGGTATCTATACTGGGGCAATGAGCAGGAGCTGGCCTCGCATGTTGCCGCTGAGCCCTGAACTAGCCTGTGCTAATGTGCTCTAGATTTTATAGAATGTTAAAGAGTTAAAGTAGCAGTCATGCCTAATACGGCTTCAGTCCACCACCGAGCCATGATTTCAGGCCCGCTCAAACAATCCTGAATAGTAGATATTTAGACATATTTGGTTTTAATATATCTAGCTAGCTCCACAGCTAACTAGCTACGTTCCTTTTGCGTACATTTAGCAACAAGCAGCTACAATTCTTGGAACAGCCTGTAACCAGTATAGAAAATCCATGTCACCTCAGGTTCTCTAAATCATAGGAAGGTCAACTGTAAGGTTATTCAGGGATCTAAAGTTGGTTCTTCAATTGCAGTCTTCCTCAGGGACCCACAGACTGGCTGTGACACTGTTTGCTACAACCCAACTCAATATATGTGGATAGTGCAAAAGTGTGGACTGCCTTTAAGAACCGCTGTTTAATGGCAATGCTCAGGAGAACCCTTTTTTGGAACATTCGCTACAATGTACGCTGAGCATCTAGCCTAATGCCTGACCCATTCTAGCAGACATTCAAAAACCTAACCAGTGTTCAAACCACGAGACACCCAATGCATCATGATTCCACTGACTGTTTTTGTCCGTTCAGTCATCAAAGCCCCCAAACCATCCAGAATAACCCACCACACACCTTCAGATTACAATAAGGCAAGAGAGTCCTGACCTATGGCCCCGCCTGGGTTTATACTGGACCTATACTATAATAGGGTATGTTATATTAAGCTCTATTACAGTGGGCTATATGGCAATAGGGTATGTTATAGTAAGCTCTATTACAGTGGGCTATATGGTAATAGGGTATGTTATAGTAAGCTCTATTACAGTAGGCTATATGGTAATAGGGTATGTTATAGTAAGCTCTATTACAGTGGGCTATATGGTTATAGGGTATGTTATAGTAAGCTCTATTACAGTGGGCTATATTGTAATAGGGTTTGTTATAGTAAGCTCTATTACAGTGGGGCTATATTGTAATAGGGTATGTTATAGTGAGCTCTATTACAGTGGGCTATACTGTAATAGGGTATGTTATAGTAAGCTCTATTACAGTGGGCTATATGGTAATAGGGTATGTTATAGTAAGATCTATTACAGGGGGCTATATTGTAATAGGGTAGGGTATAGAAAGCTCTATTAAAATGGGCTATATTGTAATAGGGTATGTTATAGTAAGCTCTATTACAGTGGGCTATACTGTAATAGGGTATGTTATAGTAAGCTCTATTTACAGTGGGCCTATATGGTAATAGGGTATGTTATAGTGGGCTCTATTACAGTGGGCTATATATGGTAATAGGGTATGTTATAGCAAGCTCTATTACAGTGGGCTATATTGTAATAGGGTATGTTATAGTACGCTCTATTACAGTGGGCTATATTGTAATAGAGTATGTTATAGTAAGCTCTATTACAGTGGGCTATATGGTAATAGGGTACGTTATAGTAAGCTCTATTACAGTGGGCTATGTGGTAATAGGGTACGTTATAGTAAGCTCTATTACAGTGGGCTATTTTGTAATAGGGTATGTTATATTAAGCTCTATTACAGTGGGCTATATGGTAATAAGGGTATGTTATAGTAAGCTCTATTACAGTGGGCCTATATGGTAATAGGGTATGTTATAGTAAGCTCTATTACAGTGGGCTATATTGTAATAGGATATGTTATAGTAAGCTCTATTACAGTGGGCTATATGGTAATAGGGTATGTTATAGTGAGCTCTATTACAGTGGGCTATATTGTAATAGGGTATGTTATAGCAAGCTCTATTACAGAGGGCTATATTGTAATAGGGTATGTTATAGAAAGCTCTATTACAGTGGGCTATATTGTAATAGGGTATGTTATAGTAAGCTCTATTACAGTGGGATATATGGAAATAGGGTATGTTATAGTAAGCTCTATTACAGTGGGCTATATGGTAATAGGGTATGTTATAATGGGCTCTATTACAGAGGGCTATATATGGTAATAGGGTATGTTATAGCAAGCTCTATTACAGTGGGCTATATTGTAATAGGGTAGGTTATAGTAAGCTCTATTACAGTGGGCTATATTGTAATAGGGTATGTTATAGTAGGCTCTATTACAGTGGGCTATATTGTAATAGGGTATGTTATAGTGGGCTAAGCTCTATTACAGTGGGCTATATTGTAATAGGGTATGTTATAGTGAGCTCTATTACAGTGGGCTATACTGTAATAGGGTATGTTATAGTGAGCTCTATTACAGTAGGCTATATGTTAATAGGGTATGTTATAGTGAGCTCTATTACAGTGGGCTATATTGTACTAGGGTATGTTATAGCTAGCTCTATTACAGTGGGCTATATTGTAATAGGGTATGTTATAGCAAGCTCTATTACAGTGGGCTATATGGTAATAGGGTATGTTATAGTAAGCTCTATTACAGTGGGCTATATTGTAATAGGGTAGGTTATAGTAAGGTCTATTACAGTGGGCTATATGGTAATAGGGTACGTTATAGTAAGCTCTATTACAGTGGGCTATATGGTAATAGGGTATGTTATAGTAAGCTCTATTACAGTGGGCTATATTGTAATAGGGTATGTTATAGTAAGCTCTATTACAGTGGGCTATATGGTAATAGGGTATGTTATAGCAAGCTCTATTACAGTGGGCTATATGGTAATAGGGTACGTTATAGTAAGCTCTATTACAGTAGGCTATATGGTAATAGGGTATGTTATAGCAGGCTCTATTACAGTGGGCTATATGGTAATAGGGTATGTTATAGTGGGCTCTATTACAGTGGGCTATATATGGTAATAGGGAATGTTATAGCAAGCTCTATTACAGTGGGCTATATGGTAATAGGGTATGTTATGGTAAGCCCTATTACAGTGGGCTATATGGTAATAGGGTATGTTATAGTGAGCTCAATTACAGTGGGCTATATGGTAATAGGGTACGTTATAGTAAGCTCTATTACAGTGGGCTATATGGTAATAGGGTACGTTATAGTGAGCTCTATTACAGTGGGCTATATGGTAATAGGGTATGTTATAGTAAGCTCTATTACAGTGGGCTATATTGTAATAGGGTATGTTATAGCAAGCTCTATTACAGTGGGCTATATGGTAATAGGGTACGTTATAGTGAGCTCTATTACAGTGGGCTATATGGTAATAGGGTACGTTATAGTGAGCTCTATTACAGTGGGCTATATGGTAATAGGGTACGTTATAGTGAGCTCTATTACAGTGGGCTATATGGTAATAGGGTATATGGTTATAGTAAAGCTCTATTACAGTGGGCTATATGGTAATAGGGTATGTTATAGTAAGCTCAATTACAGTGGGCTATATTGTAATAGGGTACGTTTTAGTGAGCTCTATTACAGTGGGCTATATGGTAATAGGGTACGTTATAGTGAGCTCTATTACAGTGGGCTATATGGTAATAGGGTATGTTACAGTGAGCTCTATTACAGTGGGCTATATGGTAATAGGGTATGTTATAGCAAGCTCTATTACAGTGGGCTATATGGTAATAGGGTATTTTATAGTGAGCTCTATTACAGTAGGCTATATTGTAATAGGGTACGTTATAGTAAGCTCTATTACAGTGGGCTATGTGGTAATAGGGTATGTTATAGTAAGCTCTATTACAGTGGGCTATATGGTAATAGGGTATGTTATAGTAAGCTCTATTACAGTGGGCTATATGGTAATAGGGTATGTTATAGTAAGCTCTATTACAGTGGGCTATGTGGTAATAGGGTATGTTATAGTAAGCTCTATTACAGTGGGCTATATGGTAATAGCTTGTGCTATAACAGGCTCTTTAAAATGTAAGAACCCCCGATGGAGAGATCATAGCCGTTAAGGTTCAGGACCTTTATTCCAGTGTCACTAAATGTGACCGTGTGGGTTTCGTGCTTTAGGTCAGGGCTTTATGTGAGAGTGTGAAGGGAGAGGGGCACTCGTGCCGCTGACTTGTTTGTGTTCTGCATGTTGTGTTTTGCATGTGGTGATTCACACTTTGTGCAAAGCTCTGCATTTCCCGACAGGCCACTGCAGTTTTGTGGTTTGTTGAGGGGAAAAAAAAAAAAAGCCAAATTGCTGAGTCAGCTCATAGGCTACATTTGTTTTTGTGTATAGGTGAAGGCCCTGTGTGCAGAGAAGCGATGGGTCCCGAGGGAGAGAGACGATGGGTCCAAGTCTCATAACGCAGTATATGAAGATATGCGAGCCCACCGTGCACCTCAAGCTGTCTAATTTGACGGCCCCCTCCTTCCTGAGGTTTAGAGTGTCACTTGTTTGTCATGGTTAAACCCACAAAAGACTGTCGGTTGAGCTTTCCATGGAGACCAGAAAGGTGGTGGGTCTTCTTGTATGCTGCCTCTCAATGGCCCGCTGACCTGTGTATTGTATTACACACTCAGGATAAACATACTAATAGAACAATGTTGGGTACATTAACATTTGCAGTAAGTTTTTTGGAACTCAGAGTTATTCAGTCACTGTGTACATTGCTGTAAATAGTTTTTATCAGTGTTTGGATGAATTTATTATTATAATTTTGTATTGTATGTGAATGTTTACTGTAATGTACATACACCTGTAAAGATCATATGTAAAAAAAATAAAAAAGCCACACAATAAATATATTTTGAATTAAACGGTGCGTATGTGTTTGTCTTAGACACTCAAATAGTTACCATAGAAGGAGGGAAAAGTCTACTGATGGGCTGTTGACAGAGAGTCTGGCAGAGAGTTAGTGACTCAGACTTGACTCACATTTCAGTTTCATGTCGGCCTCATGGTTTGTGACCTCAAAGCTGAAACTATAGATTAATATCTTCCAGCCTCATGAAAGCATAAACAGCAATAACCATCAGCCTTCTGTTACTGGTCTCAGTTGTCTTTGCCTTGTGAGCCTGCAGCCCCTAGCTGTACTAGCTCACTAATTGAGAAACAGATGTTTATTGCTCCGGGGATCAAGTCGATTAGTGCTTTCTATGACACCGTGTAATCTGGGAGAAGGATCTTGGGGTTGAAATCAAAGAAGATTTGTGGAAAAATATTTTCACGTATCTCCTTTTCACCTATACTAATTCAAAGCCGGGGCCACTTCCCTGTGTCCTAAATGCTTAACCCACTGTCTCGGGGGAATATCCTAAACTGCAGACGTATTGGAGTGATGTTTTACAAGACATGGAGGAAATATTTGGGGTGAAATTGGAGCCTGACCCAACATGTCCTTTACTGGGTCTCCCTAGTATATCTATTGTTGATGCACCCAGGAGACAGCTTTATGATATCTTAACACTCTACGCCAGGAGACAGATACTTCTTCAGTGGATTACTGACAGGGTCCCTTCCATTGCAGGGTGGCATAGATTAATTATGGAGCATATCCCCTTAGATTTTCTGACCTGCCTGTTACATGACAGAACAGATGTTTTCCATAAAATGTGGAAATCTTTTTTGGAGTACATTGATATATATAGGAGTAGAGCATTCATCTGAAAGAAGGGCGGATAATATATAATTAAGAAAGATATGATATTACTACATTACCATGTACAGAATGTTAGAGTGAGGAGTGGAGTTGTGTTTTTTTGTGTTTTATAACGTGTTCATTTATTTTATTTTACTTTACTTTACTTTACTTTACTTTAATTTAATTTAATTTAATTTAATTTAATTTAATTTAATTTAATTTAATTTAATTTAATTTAATTTTTATTTTATTTTATTTTACTTTACTTTACTTTACTTTACTTTACTTTACTTTACTTTACTTTATTTTTAGTTTTCCCCATTTTCTTTGAGTCTTGTAATGTCCGTATGTCCATCTTAATGTTTAAACCAATAAACATATCTATATCTATATATAAAAACGAGCCTACAGTCTAAAGGACAAAGTGGTACGTGCAACAAACTGGGCATTTGAAGGCGTATTCCACAGTTTCTGCATAATTAAGTAGTTACAGTGTCAACAAAGTCACTCAGGGCTGTCTAATGTGAAATGCATGACTCTAGAGAAAGCCGTGACTGAAGGGTATCATTTGTAAGGCTACATGATTCTTACATAAAGCCATAAAGATACATAAACATTTATGAAGTCTTAATTCCAACATGCACCAGCTGTCATACACTATGTCAGTCGTCAATTTAGAGCTCAGGTCACCTATATAGAGGGGGTCTATCTATCTATCTATCTATCTATCTATCTATCTATCTATCTATCTATCTATCTATCTATCTATCTATCTATCTATCTATCTATCTATCTATCTATCTATCTATCGATCTATCTATCTATCTCTATCTCTTTCTTTCTCTTTCTCTCTCAATCAATCTATCTATCTATCTATCTATCTATCTATCTATCTATCTATCTATCTATCTATCTATCTATCTATTTATCTATCAGTCTATCTATCTATCTATCTATCTATCTATCTATCGATCTATCTATCTATCTATCTCTCTCGATCTGTCTCTCTATCTCTCTCGATCTCTCTCTCTCTCTCGATCTCTCGATCTATCTATCGATCTATCTATCGATCTATCTCTCTCGATCTATCTCTCTCTCTCTCTCTCTATCTCTCTCTATATCTATCTATCTATCTATCTATCTATCTATCTATCTATCTATCTATCTATCTATCTATCTATCTATCTATCTGTCTATCTATCTATCTGTCTATCTATCTATCTTTCTATCTTTCTGTCTATCTATCTATCTATCTATCTATCTATCTATCTATCTATCTATCTATCTATCTATCTATCTATCTATCCAAATTATGCAAATAGGACTAGGATCTGTCTTTAGGGGCTGGTAAACATCTCTGATGCAAATATACACTGCATTGCAATAGTGATCTGTAGTGATTCTGGAGGCGTTTCTGTTATTTTGTCCATTAGTCATTTTCTAATTCGGGAGAAATGTTTCCAGTAGTTCATAGAATGAAACAGCAGCGCTTCCTTTGATCAAGCACATAGCCGTAAACCGTAAAACTAGAGGGGGCCGATCACTTTGAGGTGGTCTCTTCGTTTGTTCCAGAGCAGTATATTAGTCTTGTGTGGCAAAACAGCATGCAAAGATAAACCTCTAAACCTTATCACTTATTTACCGTCATCACTGTGACGCTGGATTGATAAACCAGACACTTGCGGTAACAAGAGTTCAAATAGGGGGTCGTGGGTGAGTCGAATCAGAAAACAGCCAGAATGGCTAAACCAGAGAGACCAAGGCGAGGAGTAAACGCAGTCACAGGCTGGAGTCATAACCAGGACAAAAAGAAATCAGGCCAACAAACAAGCGAGAGGCGAAAGACGAAAAACGGAGGGCAGAAAGAGTCATACACGAGAACACAGAGAGCAAAAGGAAACCTGCTCAGTAAGCAACATCAGGGTCGGCAATGCTTCGCAAAGTCGTGATGACAAGGGCCGGTACACATATACAACAAGTAAATGGAAGACGGGTGAGGTTAATCAGAAGTCTGGCGACGTAGGGTGGGGACTGTTCCTGTTTGGTAGAGAAAGCACTTGTAGTGCTGTAGTCAAGGAGCAGTGAATCATGGGAAGTGTAGTCCCTGGACTCGGCAGAGGCAGATGAAGAGTCCTGACGTGTGACAATTAATACAGACCGTGGCTGTCCAAAGAAAAACAAGCATCTCTAAAATGTCAACTTTACAGAAGAGGCCAAAAACTTCATTCAGTTTTAATGGAAGTCAATGGAACCAGACGTCTTTCCAAGCACTTCTGGGCCATTTCAGTTGGTCCATTCATCACGCAAATCTCACAAAGTGTAAACGACAGCTGCTGTTTTGAAATGATCCAGAAAAGTCGAAATGGACAAAAATGGAGATATACAGGGGTTGGACAATGAAACTGAAACACCTGGTTTTAGACCACAGTCATTTATTAGTATGGTGTAGGGCCTCCTTTTGCGGCCAATACAGCGTCAGTTGGTCTTGGGAATGACATATACTGCGTCCTGCACAGTGGTCAGAGGGAGTTTAAGCCATTCTTCTTGCAGGATAGTGGCCAGGTCACTACATGATGCTGGTGGAGGTTCATCCTTCTTGGTGGTATGCTGACATTACCCTGGATACCGTGGCTCTTGATACATCACAAAGACTTGCTGTCTTGGTCACAGATGCGCCAGCAAGACGTGCACCAACAATCTGTCCTCTTTTGAACTCTGGTATGTCCCCATAATGCTGTGTGCATTGCAGTATTTTGAGCAGAACTGTGCTCTTACCTGCTAACTGAACCTTCACACTCTGCTCTTACTGGTGCAATGTGGAGTTAATGAAGATTGGCCACCAGGCTGGTCCAATTTAGCCATGAGACCGCCCACACTAAAATGACAGGTGTTTCAGTTTCATTGTCCAACCCCTGTACATGTTTTTCATTGGACAGCGATGATATGAAATCTCAAAAGACACGCTGTAGCTTTAATGGTGGTTTGGATATGAAATATCAAAACGTCTATATTGAGTTTTAGACATGAGGACCCCTGGTTCCCATCACCACCAACTTCCTTCACAAGTTACTTCACAATGAACCATTCCACATCAAACCACTCTAAGGGACCATCCCAACAACACTGCTTCCCCATGGCTCAGCTCCTGGACTGCTTGACTGTGGCGCACACCTCCCAGGCTCTCTTTAGTCGTTAGTGTGTATGCTGATAAGGCTGGAAGTTCCACCGCAGCTCTGAAGCCTCTTCGTTTGACTCGCTGCTTTTGTACTTCTACTCCAGTTGTTTTGGTAGGGCTATTTTTACTCACTCGTTACTCATTTAGTCGTTTTGTTTACGATGCTCTATACACCTCTGCGTCTCACACAGCACTAATGCTAGGTACCCAGTGGGAATTTACTGGCTGGCAGATCTTACAAGAAAGAACAACAACATGTCTTGCTCTTACCCTAAAGAAAGCATCGCTACACCTGAAATCGAACCCACAGGGGGATTTCTGAGGGAGCAGTCATGCTTCTCTCATCCACCTACTTCATTCATATAACCACTTTAGTCTCTTTAACTCTTAGGCAAACAGGTGTATCGTAAGGAGCAGTCTGGGTCTGTGAAGCTCATGTATTGGTGTTGCTCAGTAGTGCTTTTACACCAACAAAGTGAGACTTTCATTTGCTATTTTGAGTTGTTTTTATTTCGCTATATAAAGTACCAAAGCCGGGCCCAAGGCTAGAGTACATCTCGAAGAGGGGCTGCAGGTTTCCTTCCTGTCAGTGGTCGTTTTTGGTCCCCCATAGAGGAAATCTGTCTGTCTTTCTCAGAAAGGCCCGCTTTTGAACATTTACCATAGGCATCCATCATTGCCCGGCAATCCGACACCAACGTTGCACGAGTCATTTAAGACACAGAATTGTTTGAGTTCAAGTCACTTTATAACAACGCTCAGGGATTACGAGATGCAGTCTCTGAAATGCTTTCAACACTGGAATTTGAAAGACCAGCTAGTAGCAAAATGCACCAAAGCAACATTCAGCTTTTCAGGTTCTCTTCAACAAGATCAACAAGAGCAACTCACGCCAGGTTTTGAATTAAACTGCTATCAGTCTAACGGTAACTTTGATAACTCTGCTAACTTTGAAGTTAGAAAGATCAAAGCCCAGTTTCCAGCTCTTTTCTCTTTCGTCGGAATCAACTAACGCAATTTGATGCACGCCGAGCCAAAAGTCAAAGAGTTTTTTATTTGGCAGATTTACAGTCAGATTCAGCAGCAACAACTAGATAAACATAACCAAAGGGCGAGGCTGAGGCGTAAACAGAGAGACAGGCAGGGGTCGAGAACCAGAGAGTCCAGAGGAGTCCAAAACCAGAGGAGAATCCGAGAGAGTGAACTACTGAACAAAAGGAAAGTCAAAAACTGAGAATATAAAAAAATAGAGAGATAGAGATAAACAGGTGAGAGACGCTCAGAGTTTGGCAATACTTCGCCATGAGCGTCTGTGGCTAAGGGGCTTAAATGCAGACAGAGGAAATGAGGAGCAGGTGAGGTAATCAGTATGAACCAGAGTGGGAGAATGGGACTGGTGAATTTCAGACATGTGGACGAGAAGTAAACAAATTAAACAAAATTATTTAACAACATTTATACAAAAAATAAAAAAATCACCAAGACGTGGAACACTTTTACCAGTACTGAGACACTTTCACACACTGTGGGTTCTGATAGGCAGGTCTAACATACAGGAAGTGGTTGTTGCAGACCCTTGTGAATCAGACTGTTTGGCGGTGGTAGAGTGAGTGGAGTTTGGTTCGTTTTGTGGCAGGTGATTTATCCAGCTGGTGCGCTTTAGTTTTTTTCCAATGGGAGGTCGATTGAGTTTTCAAAAGGGCAGATGGAAGAAAAGGTCATGGACAAAGAAGAAAGTGCTAGTTGGCTAAAATGCATTTGATTGACAAGGGTCCAAAACAAGCAGTTCCTGTGTGTTAGACCGCCCCTTTCAGAATTTGCAGTTTATACAAGTTTTTCGCATTTGTAAATTTGTTATTACTTTTACAATTTTGTTTTCTTGAATGTAACTTATTTTTAGTTTTCTTTAAATTTTAGTTTGTAATTTTGTTTTTTATGTCATTTTATTTTTAATTGTAGATTTGTTTTTACTTTTGCAATTTTGTTTTCTTGAATATAATTTATTTTTAGTTTTTTTTTTATTTTAGTTTGTAAATTTGTTTTTACTTTTGTAATTTTGTTTTCTTGAATATAATTGATTTTCATTTGTAGATTTGTTTTTATGTTGTAATTTTGTTTTCTGAAATGTTCATTTGTTTTACCATTGATGTTTGTTTGCCACCGTAATCACCACATTCTTTTCAGTCACCTTTACAAAACATCATGCTTTTGGTAGCTTAGCCCTAAACGATACAGTTAGCGTAACTTCACCGCTTTTTCGCCTGCAGACCCTTTAGACAAATCCTAAAAACAGTATTTGTCACATTCCAGAATTTCTTCTGGACACCTGCCAAAGCATTTCCAGCCTTTGGACACTTGGTCATGCAGCTTCAGAGGCATGCTTCATACTGACAATCTGCTTTGTAAGCCACTTCCAGTCTTTTAATGGAGTGTCCGTGTACAGTCCCATTCTTTAGATGCTTTGCAGGTAGCAGATCTTGTAGCAGAGCCCACCCATCAATCAATCATCACTCCGGTCGATGATGAGGTACAGATGGAAAGCTGAAAGTCACATTCCAATTTCCATCCACAGATTCTCCGCTAACACGTCGCCAGCTCTAATGCCCAGTGACTCAAGTTTAAGCAGTGTTCAGTAGTGTTGTTTTCATGATCTGGTGGTTGCTGCTGGCGTGACCAGTTTAACAGCTTTAGCTCTCTTCATGCAGAAGGCCTCAGGTGTAACAGGAAGTGGCTAGGGTGTATGGGGGCTAAGGTGATACAGCCGGATTTCTTCAGACATCTTTTATTGTTAATATCAGGCAGGCATGGGCGGGAAGCTATGGTGATGAGCTGGGCAGTTTCACAGTACCAGTGGAGCTACAGATTGGGATGGAGCTGGCCAGAATGGTCCCCATAGCAGACCCGTAACAGCTGAGAGGACATGTGGGAGGCTGGCTCTCCTCACTCTTCTCAGGAAATGAAAGCATTGCTGGGTCTTTCTGACAAGGTCTGTGATCCTCAGCAAACCTGATGATGGTGCTGGAGTTGTGCTGGAGGTGTACAGGGTATGGAGCATGGGTGATGAGATACAGCCTTGGGAAAGCCTAGGCATGAGAAAATCCAGAATCCAGCTGCAGGCCGTGTGAGTAATTCCGTGGTTCCTGAGCTTGGAGACCAATCTAGAGGAGATGGTTGTGTTCAATGCTGAGCTGAAATCAGTGAACAGCCTCCTCTGTAGGTGTTCCTGCTCTCCAGGTGATCCGATACAATGTGCATTGGCAGGGATTTATGGGAATTCTTCATGAGTCTTTGTTATGATGGGTGCAAGTGGAACTGGGACACTGGGCGGTAGTCACGGAAGTGGGAAAGGTAGCCCAGCTGTTGCCATCTCCAATGTATTCGTGTGTGAAATCAACTTTTTGAAACCAGTCTAGATGATCCCGCACAAAGACGGTATATCAAATAAATAAATAAATAAATAAACAAATAAATAAGGCATACATATTGAAATATATACATACCTGCACATGCAGAAGAGGTTACACCTCCTGTGGCAACAGCAGTGTCATTAGCTTAGCTGTGGTTTAGAGTTTAACCTCAGTTTAAACCCGAATGAACCATGTGGGCTCTTAGCCTGCAGTGCTGGGTCCTCAGAAGCTGCAGTTTAAAGCTAGCCTTTAAAACATCACACCTCTGTGACAGGATGGTGATGTGAATCAGGCCTATCTGAGGTTTATCTCTTATATAAATAAAAACCTCAGATAGACCTGATATACATCACCATCACAGAGGTGTGATTTTGGGATTATCATGGTTAACTGAGGTCCAAGAGAAGATTTTAAGCCCATCCTCAGGTTTAATATTCCACACCCAGGTCCACACATCTCTGTGGACTTCATGGCGTGTTATAATGAAATACTAGTTTGCTCATTAAACCCAAACTGAGCCTGTAGTCTCGTTTGGGCTTCTGAGAATCTAAAGATGACCTCTGTGCAGACTATGACTTTTACAGAGTCAAAAAGGAAAAAGGAAATGAAGCAGACACACGGTTTAGCTCAGCAAAGTTCATTTTCACACCTCATTACAACGTTTTTACTTTTGTAAATTTGTTTTGCTGAATGTAATTTTTTTTTGTTTGTAAATTTTATACTTTTGCAATGTAGTTGCAAATGTGGTCTTGAATGTAATTTATTTTCTTTTGTAAATGTGTTTTTTTTTGTAATTTTGTTTTTTATAAAGTAATTTAGTTTCATTTTTTAATTTGTTTTTACTTTTATAATTTTTTTATTTTTAATTTTCAAGAGATAAACAAAGAAAACCAGTTGACTAGTCAGGATGAACGATTTAAAGTGGTCTGCTAAGAAAGCATTGCCTGCGGTGTGTTCAGTCTGGGGTCAGTACGTAGTGTTGTAGACAGCTGTGCAGCACCTTGTGCCAAATTGCGGAGCACTGCATGAGTAACAACCATGTTGCCTGCCTTGCAGTCTTACATATGCAGAAAAGGGACTCAATGCAACCCACTGCTGGTAAAATCCATCTCCTTGCTTCTATCTTCTTTCAGAGCGAGGCTGCTGTCTGTGCACCACTCTGTAGGACGTTTCAGCTCCTCTCAGTTTCCTCGTTGTTGGTAACGAAGCCCACTACTGATGCATTGGTAGGAAACTTGACGCTGGTGTTGGGGTTAGGGCCTTGTGGACAGCCTGTGCTGTTGAATATGTGTGGACACTTGAATCCCAGGTGGGTGGCAGCACTCCGTGGTAAGCCCCTTCCTCGAGTCAAGTCATTTCATCCACTGCATCCATGGTGTTTAGTCTGTTGTCTGCTAATTATTTCAAAAATGGCATGGACGTATCTTTAGGTAGGTGGCTGTCTCAGTCTTACTCTATATGTCTAGAGTTAAAAGCTATAGAAAGGCTTATTCCAAATGTCCCAGGATTTTAACGTCCAGTGTATCCCAAATATCCCAGTCAAATACATTCTATGTCAACACGGTTGTCAGGATACGGCAGATGAAATCCAGAATATCTCTGAACACAGATATTATAGTTCTGATATGAAGACACATTGCTCCTGGGTTTATATCTACTACGTTTATAACTTATTCACGTTTTAAAATCACTATCAGGGTTAAACTATATGCGATCGAAGGCCATGTAAACATTACTCTTCTTTCATCCACCCTTTATGAGCTGATTTCAAAGGAACCATGCTTAAAATATGACTGACACACCGCATGAGTGTTATTCAGGGGCACTGGCAGAGGAAATGGTCTCAGAGCGGAAAAAACTTCACCTAGGTGAAAGATCAGTCTCCTGCTGCACTGTTACCTAACTCACACCTCCTTTAGAACCCGGTGTTAACCCTTTAGAGCCCACGACAACATGGCTATATCCTGTATGTAGTCTGTTCATCTCTATTAGTCATGTGATCTCACTGCTATTGTGGATTGATCTGATGTTTGGTGAAGGTGATTTGAGTTTCGTTTTCAGTTTTTGCCAGAAAATGCTGGGTCACCTGCACTGACTAACGGACTAAACGGTTATTCGTTTTCTGATTGGATACACAGCGCAAGCTAATGTTATGACGATGCCTATAGGAACAGGCTCAGGGTATGAGGAGCTCAAACACGTTGTAGGTTACTACTTCAGACAGCGCAGTTCTTCAGAAAGGTGCCGTTCTTTTCATGCCTGCTGGTTCTCCTCTTGCCGCCGATCTCCTGGACTCCATTTCCCATAACCCACCACCTGATGTCATTGTCACATGTCCATCTTTGCCCAATCACACCCCGTTGCCTTGTTCTCGGTCTCCTGAATATTAATTTGTTTCAACCAGTCTAGAAGTCGACGAGTCGAATTATCAGTCGGAGGCCCTTTAAGTCGACTGACAGCAGTGACCTTTTTTTTGTTTTTTCATAAAACAGACTAAACTTACAAAAATGCACAAGAACTTTAAGAATTTAAAAAGACATTTTAATCATTATTAAAAGGGGAATAATAAATATATATGTAAGTTCTAGCTGGGCTGTGACGCATGCATGCTAAAAAATTTAATCCACACCGTGCAAATTAAACCTAATTCTGCTCGTCATTTAGTCAGACATCCAACACTGCTTCAAACGAGGGAGCTGACTTTCGGTTTAGACATAACGGCTGTGTGCGATGAAGGAGAAACGGAGCGGAGACGTTTGTTTTATTATAATTCCATTAATTTAGAACCTAAATTACAGGTATTTATATTAATTTGTCTACAGCTGAGATCTTTATTTAAAAATAAGTACAGTCACTTAATACGCCTGCTGATAAACGAGAGATAATTATTTCATCGCGGGGAATATAATAATTAAACGGTTTCAGGTCTACCATTCTTCTTTTCATCTAAAATAATGATTTAAATAAGGACTAATCTGGTTTTATTTAGCAGTTCATTATTTATGAGAGGTAAGAGACGAAGGGTCCTCCTACTGAAGAAGCTGTTAGAAGTGAAATTAAAAGACTATAAGCTATAAGCGCTAATGTTTAGTATAAATACGCGCTGCTACCCGACGCTGAATCCTGTAACTAAATCAGGCTCCAGTTCAGATCGAACATCATAAGCCCCGCCTCTTTTAGTTCAGAAATATGTTCCTGTGACTCTGCTGACTTTCTAAAAGAGGAGGACATCAGATCTGAACCATATGCAAATTGATTTACTGATTACTAGATAATGTACATGGAGAAAAAAACAATCGGGCGAATCCGATTCGACCGATTCGAGTCGGGTACAGCGCTAGGTTCACCTGATAACCCTTCAGTCTGTTTGTGTAAGCACTTCTCTCTCACTCTGGCTCATTGCGAAGTATTGCCACTCTGCGGCACACCAAACGTTCTCTCTCTGTTTGATCTTGTTTGTTACTCTGGCTTTGACTCTATTTTGACTCTCTGGTTTGCTCCTCTTGTTTATCCCCTCTGGTACCTCTGCCTGGTCTGATTGTCTGCTTGGTTTGACCCTGGCCTGTTTACTAACTCTGACTCAGTTTAGCCCTCTGGTTGTTCTGTTATTGCTGTGTTTTGGTGCAAACCTGATTAATAAAAATATCAGATTCAGTGTGGGGTTTTTATGCTGTTGACAATTCCACTCAGATAGAATTTAAAGGTACAGAAAGACTTATTCCAAATGTCCCATGCTGTGACGCCTTGTTTTTAGCTCAGCACGTATCACAACTTGTTTGTCCATCGTCACAGCATGTCTACTCATCGCTGCCTTTAGTGCTCTGAGATTTTTTTGTAATATCTGTGTTCTGAGATAATCTGGGTATAATATCCTGACAAACGTGTTGACTTGGGATGTATTTGACTTTGATACTTGAGACATATTGAACGTTAAAATCCTGGGATATTTGGAATAACTCTTTCTGTACCTTTAAATTCTAGGCATATAGAGTAACAGTAAGACAGCCACCTACCTAAAGATACAGCCATGCCATTTTAAAACAATTAGCAGACAAGAGAGTTCAAATTAAGTTCAATTAACTGACAATGTTGAGTAGAAGAAGTGAAATGGCATAAAACAAAAACAGACCATGCCGAGATTAAACCTGAGAAACTATGGACAGTTGCTATTTTCTAACTTAATGTATATAGTAACGTAATGTATATAGTATTTGGGCATGCAAATTCTTTGGACCGATTACCAGCTAAGATTGGCCTGCAGTGAATCACTAACCAGGCTAGATCAAGGCTAAAGTTCAAGAATCACATCAAATATCAACTATACAAGGGATTATCCCGGTTCTGAAATCTGATTGGCTGGGCCCAGATTGAAGCGGATGTAAAATAGTATATACACAATCAAGTCATATTATTATGACCACTTCCAGCAGTGCATAGCTCATGAAGGAAGTAAAGCATTCTCCTAAAATGGTATTCTCTGGGCCCAACTCATCCATGTGGAAGGCACTCTCAACCGGTTTGAGTACGACTCCATCTTTACAAATCACGTCCACCCATACATGCTGATTGTCTTCCCTGGGCCGGACGGGATCTTCCTGTAAGACAATGCAACATGTCACATGGCTACATATGTCCGACACTGGTTAAAGAGGCATGACCAAGACTTCCAAGTACTACCCCAAGTCTCAATTCCCCAGACACGAACCCAAATGAGCATTTCCAGGACTACCTTGATTGTCATGATTGCTGAATGGATCCTCCCCCATGTGCCCTCCAACAGCTGTGGGATGCACAGCAGTCAGCATGGCTCCAAATACCTGTGACAACCAGCAGGCCTGACTCAACCCTTACTGAGTCACTCCCAGCCTCTGTAGCTGCTGGCGTTCTTTGTATGGCATACTATCTTTAAAATGTCACCAACATTTGACATCACTCTACACAGATCACGTTCCAAAACACGAACACTACACACTGACACGCTCATTCACAGTCACAAAATGAAGCTGCTAATAGATGCAGGTCGGGTCGAAGAGGTTTCAGTTTCATCTGTATCAACATCACAGCCGCAATCACAGGGTTCCACTGGCTGACAGCTGGGCTCATTGCCCAGAACGTGCTTGAGCTTACTGTAAGAAGGGCTGGTTACTTACCCACTGCCACTTCAGACTGTTTCTGGGCCCTGCAGCCTTGTTTTCCTATGGCCATGTTACTTTTTCAATCACTTGGGAAACAGAGCAGGTGCATTAAGTACCTTCCAGTGTAGCTTTACAGATACATCATCCCAAATGTTTAAGATCTCCCAAAAACTGATGTTGAGCATTGAGTTGGATTGGGGTAAAAACCTCTGATTAATTCTGTTTTTTTTTTTTTAAACTGAGCCACTTTGCCACAATTAAGGTCTGTATTGGATTTCAATATGACGTATGAATGTGTCCCGGACTGAAACTAAAAATATCAGATTCAGTGTGGGGTTTTTATGCTGTGACATTTCCACACAGATAATACATCTGCGTCACATTTTGGATATGGACCATTTGTCTTAACAGTCTAAAATAAACTTCTACATCTACCACTCACGACCAGCCCAAGCAAAACTGTCCAGGCCTTTCTTTGGCTCAGTATGTCTATCAGTAGCTCTCTGACATGGTTTTGCACACCAATGTGATTTCCTCTGTGCAACGGCGGTGCTGAAGGAGGTTGCACACAAAACCAAGAAGCATGACTCCGAGACCTAGCAAAAAGACAGAGCAGACAAAGGGGCAAATATAGCAGCCCTAGATCAGCTACAGGGGTGTGAGAGAGGAGGAGGAGGAGAGAGCAGAGTCCAGGTGGGGCGGGAAAAGAAACAAGAAGAGCATATGGCTATGGCTTTCCCTTGTGCAGTGCTGCACAGAGCCAGGAGGGGGTAGCATGCGACGGCCAGTCAGAGAACATGGACAAAACAGTTCCCCATTTTATCGATCTTGCTCTCCTTCTCTCCAGCAGTTACACCAAAGACAGTTCTTTAGCTGTGGGCTTCATTTAGATTTAGTATGTCCCTCATTTGATGCATGCAGTTCCCATAGGAACCATATGTGTCATGTGACACTGACTAGTTAAAACGCTGAGATCTGCCACAACATAGACCTACTTCCATTTGTATTCTTAGTTTATATGTAACATCATCCGTTTAACCATCTTCACTTCATCTTTAGAAGAGCTGTTACTATACTAATACTCATAACTGTATAATATGAGTATTAGTAAAGTAAACAATGTTCGTAAAATGTTCATATAATGTTCGTATAATGTTCGTAAAAAGTTTGTATCATACTAAACTCGAGTGTCATATTAAACATCAAGCAAAGCCTGCTTGAAAAATACATGATGTTAAAATTAATTAAAAATGCCAATCAGACCTGTCTGAGAACTGTGTGGGCGTGGTCACTGAGCTTGATTGACAGATCCCTGTCCAACACGTCTGTTCTGACACTCATGCAGAATTTTCCAGCTATGAGGTAACACTAACTGGACGTTCAGATGCACAGATGGACAGACAAACTAATGAACAAATGGACGAACGAAGGAATGGATGAACGGACAATGTTGGTGTTAGGGTGAACAAATGAACGAGCTACAGGTCTAGCTTGAGAGCTTTTGGTTAGGCTGGGTTAGCCATAGCTTGCTAAGTTTCTTACTGCCTCTAAAAATGGTTAGGAATTGCTGAAGGACGTTTACCTAAGGTTAGGACATTTAGCAAGACTCGTAAAACAGACTTTACACATGTATATCGTAGGTTCAGGGGAAGAACATTAACTAGATAGATAGATTAGATAGATACACACCTAAATCTAAGGGCCCTGGGCAAATTAGTCCTGTCCGGCTATGATTGCCTTTTAAGCATTACCATCAGGTTTCTTGTTAGTCGTCAGTTTTGGCTAAGTCAGTTTTCATCCCACTTCATTTCTACCCTATCACTTGATTGGCTTAGTGGTTTATCTTTGAGTTTTGAGTTTTGTGTCTAAATTTCACAACCTTATTCATGACGGTTTAGTAATTAAGCAGTCCTGTGACTTGGTGTGAAAACGAGGCGTCGCTGCGCATGCAGAAAATTATCTGATAACCGCAGAAAATCCGATTTTGGCAACAATAAACTCATTTACTTACACTTTCGTTATTCGATTCCACGAAAACTCTGGCTACAAATGAGTCACTTGTCAAAATCAGGTTTCCTTCTAAATTCACCATGACGCCTTTAACGTCACTAGCTAGAACCTCAGTAATAAACACATCAGAGATCAGAGTTTTATGCTTCAGTGTGGAAAACTATCAGTCAATGGGACAATACTTTATTGTTATTGTGATGTATTTTGTTAATGTGTTCGATAATGATGATAATAGAGTCCGAGTCAGTTTGTGGACGATAGACATGCTTCTGTGACTGTAATTAGTTTAAATAAGTAGATAAGTATGTACAGATTTATCTTTGTGATAATCGTAATAATAACAATAACAATAATAATAATCATCATCTCAAAGTCAAATGTGCATTGTTCAACCAGGACATCTACACTATGTACATAAAACCCTATTAGTCTAGCTATAAGTAATTATAGAGTGTACAGTATATTTAATTGAAGGTGAATATGCATTTACTAATAATAATATTGAATCATATATTAATGTACTGCCGGCTGTTATATTATTTTGATGTATAGTTATTAGTAATAATAACATATGATGATATGTCGTAATAATGTAACACTCACTACTACGTTGAGGAGTCTGTAGCTAACAGTTACTGTTACTGGATGGGCCACAAATGACTAAGGTACAGAAATATCTGATCTTATATTACACTTCATATTTACAACAGCACCACCTATTGGGCTGACTGCAGACCTACATCTCTTTTTTTACAGGGCCATTTCAGGGACTACAGTTTTACCTACTCATGCAATGTTTTCAAAATTATTCAGAAAATATGATCATAATTAAATATGGTCATTTAAAAGTAATAAAGTAAACTGGGTTTAAAATGGGATCATCTTTAAACTGGTTACCTGGTGTATGTTAGCAGACCAGTAGAGTAGCCCTCGGGAGTCTGGCCTAGGAGACAAAATAGATTATTGTCTTTATAAATGCATATATAATTGTATGCGAATGCATTAAAAGCATTAAGAAGAGAGATGAGATGCAACTGGACAAGCTGGTCAGGCGAGCAGGACTGGACTCTGTGGTGAAGGTGGCAGAGTGGAGGACACTGCACAAACTGCTGTCCGTCATGGATGATGATGGGCGCCCACTGCACACCATCATTATGGACAAAAGGAGCAAGTTTAGTGGCAGGTTGCTGTCACAGAGCTGCTATACAGACTCCGGAGATCCTTTGTCCCAAGAGCCATCAGGCTCTTTAACTCTTCCCAGCGGGGCCGGAAGGGGGAAGAGGTCTGAAGAGGACTGAATCATTTATGTTAAATCAGGTTTATTTATTTGCACTATTACACTTTACTGTATATCCTGTACATCTGCACTCCTGGACACTCTGGACACTTTACCTAAATACCTATATATTGTCACTGTCCAAAGAAAAAACGTATCTTCACAATGGCTACTTTACAGGAGAGGCCAAAACCTCATTCGATTTTAATGTACGTCAATGGAACCAGACGTCTTTCCATTTGGGTTGGTCCATTCATCATGCAGTTCTCACACAATGTAAATGGCAGCTGCTGTGTTCAAACGATGTAGAAAAGTCATGTGACTCAGATACATGTTTTTCATTGGTCATTATGTTTATTCAGTATTGTCATTATCTGCTGACATCTGCGTCCCTTGCACAGTTATTTCTAGTTATATTTGTAATTTGGTAAATAGACTTTTTGTAGATATTTCTTCCCTCATTGTAATATATGCTGTATAGTGTATATTAGCTTTCAGAAGCCCTCAGGAGTCTGAGCGGAAGGGAAATTGATTATTGTCTTCTTAAATGTTCTTGAGCATAATTCAACAGGATTATTATTTATCATTATCATTATCATTCAAAGACACTCATAATGTACCCTGAAAAAAAAAAGAAACTGTGCTTGAGTACACATAACTGAATGAACGTTGCTGTTTATCAGACTATTTGAGGTAGTTAGCTAAATGCTATCGTGCCAAGTTTATGTTAGCATACAGATGAGTCTGACCAAAACAAGACCCATCATTAGAAAATATCTATAATAATGTCCACAAATCCATCAGAAAAATACGGTTTAGTGCACATAGCTGACTGAATGGGGCTGGTTGTATTCGTAGATGCCAGTTAGCTATATGCTGTATAGTGTATATTAGCATTCATAAGCCCTCAGGAGTCTGAGCGGAGGGGAAAACGTCTTTATAAATGTTCTTGAGTATAATTTAACAGGATTACCATTATCATACAAAACACTTAAAAACTGTTTAAAAAAAAAAAAGCAAAAAGAAACTGTGCTTGAGTACACATAACTAAATGAATGTTGCTGTTCATCAAACTATTTGAGGTAGTTAGCCAAATGCTGTTGTGCCAAGTTTATGTTAGCATACAGATGAGCTCAGGAGTCTGACCTGCAGGGGAAAATTGTATAGTATCTTAAGTATAAAGCAGACTAGCAAAATAGTAAGTCCAGAAATCCATCAGAAAAAATGTGCTTTAGTGAAGGAATGACTGGATGGAGCTGGTCGTATTTGTAAACGCCAGTTAGCTATATGTGGTAGAGTGCGTATTAGCATTCAGAAGCCTTCATGAGTCTTCTAGATTTTCTTTAATTTTCTTCACAAATGTTTTTGAGTATAATTCAACCGGATTATCATTTATCATTATAATTCAAAAACACTCATAATAATGTCTGAAAAGCTGTAGATAAAAAATGAAAAAAAATAAATTGTGCTTAAGTACACATTACTAAATGAATGTTGCTGGTCGTCTAACTGTTTGAGGTAGTTAGCTAAAGGAGACTAGCCATGTTTATGTTAGCATACAGACACAGTACAGGACTCTGACCTGGAGGGGAAAATAGTATAGTATCCTGAGTATAAAACAGACTGAGAAAATATTTTGTCCAGAAATGCATCAGAAAAAATGTGCTTAGGTGAAGGAATGACTGAATGGAGCTGGTCGTATTTGTAAATACCAGTTAGCTAGTTGCTGGTGATCTAACTGTTTGAGCTAGTTAGCTAAAGGAGTCTGGCCATGTTTATGTTAGCATACAGACGAGTTCGGGAGTCTGTCCTGAAGGGAAAACAGGTTATTTTCCTCTACACATGTTATGGGGAATAAAACAAGAGGACTGACGTTGTCAGAAACCCATACTGTAGTCTACACCTCCGTCAAAAACGGAGAGGGTCATAACTGTAGCCTCCCTGAGTTTATGCTAGCATACAGTGCAGCAGCCTGCAGGAGTCTGAGGGGAGAACAGATGACTTCCCTCACAACTTCTCTTCAGTATAACATAACGGGTCCGAGGAAGCCCATAATGTAGTCTAATCCGTCTCAAACTGTGCACAGGTACACCGACGGAGCCAGGGGTGAGAACTCTCCCCGCGCCTGTTAGCATACAGCAGACTAGCCTCCAGGACCCGCCTCGGAGTTTGACGGGAGGGGAGAAAATCAGGTGTGTACTGTTCTTTCACCGAGGCGGAGCCAGCCTTCAGGTGTGTTCGCACTGGCCCTAGGCGACAGTATTCAGCTCCTTCCAGACGGATTTCAGGTAACGCCACACTGTGAGAGAGGTCAGGAGATCGATTATCGAGCTGCTGCCGCTGGACTGCGTGGAGTACGGTCAAGGGGGCGGTGCCAAAGCCTGAGCGCACGTGAGAAATAAACCCGGGGCAGAGACACACGTTAGTCTTCAGTCGGGACTAAAGTAGGCTTCCTGCGCGGTGAAGGTCTGTATACCTGCTGGAAGGAGTCCTGCTGCAGAGGAACATGAGGAAGTCATCAACTTCAGGTGAGCACTGGGCATTCCCTACTGCGCTAATGCAATTACAGCCACTACAGCAGGTAGCCCCAGCTTGTCCTAGGACACAGCCAGTGTCACTCCCTAGCGTGGAGGACAGCTCTGTAGTCATTACCCAGCCCACACTGGCTGTCTGAACATAACTGCAAACAGGCCACAGTGATTTATGGCCGAGCCTGGCACTCATCCACCCATATCTGAATTCCAGTATGATAAAGAGATATGATAAAAAGCCTGTCGTCCTGTTCAGTTTAACTGTGTGTGCTCGCCTGCTGCTATACTAGATGGATGGGTGTGTCATGTAACCCCATAACCCCAACCCCCCATCAAAGATAACCAACTGCACGGCAAGTCCTATCCAGTTTTGTAAAATCTTGATACGCCACTGTCTCTGGATCCACAGACCAGTGTTTCCATTCCTAGCGCTCATGTCGGGTGTAACATGGAGCCTGGGTGGGAAGAGCTGAACTCAAATAAATCCAGTGCACCGTCTCCAGAGGTGGAGAAACACCTTTCGCTACAGCCGGCACAGTGCAAGCAAGCACAGTGTGTACAGCACGTTTATATACCAACGCAGGGAGAACCAAACCTACAGGTCTACAGTGGGGGCAAAGCACGTTCCTAACTTATTGCTTTTGGCCTATTTTTTATTTGACCAATCAGGATGAAGTGTTTATATAATAAACAGCAAAAATATCAGTCATAAAGTAGCAGCAGGTTCAATACACTATTAATATGAGTTATCTCATATACACAATTTATTTATTTTTTTGTTCTTTTGTGTGTTGGAGGTTCTGTGTCGCATTAGCCTGACCTGAATAACTCAGTCTATGACTAACCAGTGATGACAGCTAGAGCTTTCCTTAATGGAGTAACTGTACACAGTACATAGTGTGTTAATCCCGGTTGAGATACTCCTCATTAAAGGTGCAATTAATGAAATTTTTAGATTCAAAAATTCAAAAATTAGCTAAAATAATCAACAGAATGTGAAGATATAATAGGTTTGACAGTGTGTAAATGAAGTCTCTATATCGTGTTGCAGAGATATCTACTGAAGTTAGCATGCTAACCAGCTAGCCCCGGCTTGACCTGTCTTGCAATAGCATTGTGTACCTCAGAAGGTGATAGTAAATAGACTGGTGGCCTCTCCAGGTGGTTTCCTGCCTTCTGCCCAAAGGGTTCTGATGGGATAGGCTCCAGGACCCCCTACATCCCAGAAGGACTTGCCAGAAGTTAAATGAATGAATGAATGAATGAGGCAAGAGTGAGTCACTGTAGCACTGAGTGGAATCAGTCCAACATGAGAGAGGATAAAGAAGCTGCACTGCCCTGATGGTGTATTCTAACCTCTTGCTGAAGGTCCTGCCTCCGGTTAGTTCACTTGGGGACGAGTCATAAGCTGCCCCCTATTGTTTGGAGTATGACATCATCAGGTTGCGCCATCTTACTGATTGTTCCTATAACAATCACGGTTTCAAAGGTGTTTCTGTAGGTGGTTTAATGAAGGACTCATACAATTAAAGAAACATAAACCAATACAGCCGTCTATAACATTATCACGTTTTAGGTTCACACATTAGAATATGATATATGGGAGCTGCAGTATGTGTGTCAGTGCTGTTGGAATAAAAATTCATATCTCCGAATCTGTGATAGGTTAAATAGAGCTTTTGGTTCATATGTCTTTAAATGGTTATATAACATAAAGGACAGCCATCCGTTTCATACCGTAAAAAATCAAAAATTTAAAATATGAAGGTTTTGGATCTGAGCTATGACATGATTGAAAAGACTGTTATAAGCATGCAGTGAAAAGCATTGTGATTGGTTAACAGGCTCATTTGCTGTTTCCAGTCTTCAACAAACGCAAGGCTACAGTGCTAGTAATGTGTCCATATCCTTCATCCCTATACATCTGTATTATGTTTGTTCCCCAAAGTGTGCTTCAGTAACACTGGTCAGTTTATTAGCTTCCAAGCAGGCCTGACGTTTCAATCTGCAGCCGTGTAAGACTATATCAGTGCACTTAAATATACCAATATTATGGTTAGTGATTCTGTATCCATTCTCGAAAACTCGGTATTGATTACAGTAGTGATTATTAATTAATACTTTATGTGTAAAGATACATGACAGAGAGTGGTTCATTCTGTTTTGCGTTTAATCCCCCAGCCACCTCGATCTTTAGCCGCTAGGCTATTCCACTCCATCGTAGCGCTAATTAGCATTAGCAAACTTTGTAGCAACCCCTGCTGAATAACGGTCAATTAGAAAACTGCTGATTCATGAAGATTCATTCCTTTCAGTTTCATGAATTCACCGTAAGATCTGGATTAAAAAACAAACAACAAACCCCTCATGTCTATATTAAACAAAGCATGTTTAATAAAACTGTATTAGGGACAGTTCTCGGTCTCCCACATAAGAACCTCACTTTGATTGTCCAAATACCTTGTTCGCCGTTCAGCTAGGTGCTAAGTTTGACAGTGAGAGCCGTTCAGAGTTCGTCTCCAGTAGCCACATTTTCCTCCATTATCGTCACACTCCTGCAACAGTAGAAAAACAGCAGTCGCCAAAATAAAAGTCTTCTATTTTCGTATGTGCATAGAAAGGAACAGCTGAAGTAAATGCAGTAAATTAGGCGAAACGTAAAGTAACCAAAGAACACCGCATAAGGATCCTTTACAAACTTAGGCAGCTAGTTTTTAATGCTCAGAGCAAAAACAAAAAATCACAGTGTGTTGCTTTGATTACAGTATCGCAATATATCACACAATATACAGCATATCACAATACATCTATTGAATCGAAAACCCTGTGTGATGGTAGGCATTGTGTCGGCAGGTTCTTGCCCAAACAGTGCCCTATTAATTGGCACACCAAAGGGCCGAACCCTACAGCAAATGAAGAGGTAATGCAGGCAAAGAGAAATACAAGCAAATTAAAGAAATTAAATAAATACTTTGATATTTAATGCGCCGATTGCATCTATTGCGTCTATGTTATATGGGGGGCACGGTTGCTTTTGTTCTTTGAATAAGTTATGTTCATATACACTCCCCTATATATATAGCAAGCCTGATCTGCTGGTCCAGTTTTGTCCTGTTCTAGACTCGAAAGGTTTAACAGATGCCTCCTAGTAGTAGTTATATGTTAGCCTGCAGTTTCACTGCTTCGATATCAACTGATTAGCCAGACAATACAGGCTTCCGCAGTGCTAAATTTGATTTCCAGTGAATGGTAGTTATTTAACATCATGGTCGTTTTTGGGAGTTGCAGTAGCTCTATAATTAGTGATGCAGAAGTCCAAGTTTTCTAGAGCTGACTCTAAACTTGCTAGCGCCAGGGCGGTTGATGAAGAGATATAGCAGAAAACTGTGGTCCACGTTTTTTTGTCCAGTGGCTATCCATCTCAGGGATATAATTACAACTAGCTAGCATTCGACCCAAGACTGACCCCTGATCATGTGTGTATGTTGGTCTTTATCAACAGAAATGGCTAGGATATTTAACCACATGGCACAGTTGTGGCCATGTTGCTTCTGTCTGCCCTGTGAGGGACTGGTGACGTGTCTAGGGTGTTTCCTGATGGGACAGGCTCCAAACCTGCCCATGACGCAGAAGGATTAACAGCTCAGAAGATAAATAAATGATGCTAAGTGTTACTTCTAAGTTAAGTGTAGCCTTAAGCTATAGCCTCCAAGTGTTCAAGTTGGCTAACGGTTAGCCTATGCAGTTAGCCCTATAACAAAATAGCTAGCTGCTAGCTAGCAACTTCATGTTAACTGTACTGTAGTTTAAACTACACTTGTAAACTTCATGGCCCACTCACAGCATACACAGTGGAGTCTGAAGGTCTGAGACCACATAGGAAACCGGATATTTTCCATTCAAACCTGGAAATATAAACTGAAACGAAGCGAGAACTGAAGCTAATCTGTGTCACTGACCGTGTAAAGCCATTCATGCTAACTGAACAATGCTAAGTCTTATTCCTTTAATAGAACGATGTGTTCAAACAACTCTCTCAAGGTGGATTGGATCTGCTAATCAGAGACTTTGCCACAAACCTATAGCGTCCATGCTAGTTTGACCACATATTTGCAGGTAGTCTAATCTGGACTTTAGGGAATGTTGTAGAATGTGTTTGTTAGACTGTGGTAAACTTGTTGTATATGCTGTATATACTATATACAGATACTTCCACAACATTCATCCTGCAAAGCAGATCCAAATTCTCAAATTCATCTTAGCATTCAGAGATTCTACTCCAGTTGTTGTTGTGATATTATTATTCTTATTTGTGATTAAAAATTAGAACCGACTATAAAATAGAAGTATTTTCACTAGGGCTGTACCCGACTTAGAATTTTGCCAGTCGAATCGGATTCGCCCGTCCTGGTGAACGATTTGACTATTCGTTTATGATTTCTCCATGTACATAAATACAAATATCTAATTTAGGTTCTAAAATAATGGAATTATAATAAAACAAACGTTTCCAGCCATGTCTAAAACAAAAGTCAGCTCACTCGTTTGAAGCAGTGTTGGATGTCTGACTAAATGACAAGCAGAATTCGGTTTAATTTGTTCAGAGTCTCTTCTTCAAAAGTTCCTCCAGACTTTTTCTGAGACATTGTTCCACCCATGTTTCTCAGCTTCACAGCTTTGGCTTCCTTTAACAGTGAAGTTAATTTAATGCATTATAGCCCAGCTAGAACCTAAATATATATTCAGTCCTTCTGACCCCACTGTATGTCTGTTAACATAATAATAATTTATTAAATGTAATAATCTGTGTAATAACTGCAGTCTAGCCATGCATGTGAACTTCATGGCCCCATACAGGCCAGATACAGTGGAGTCTGAAAGTCAGAACACATTGGAAATCTGTTTTTGTTTTTTGGGTTTTTTTATTTTTTTTTCATTTTAAAATGGAAATATGACCTAAAGATGGAAAAAGGAATATCTGATAAATCCTTTGCTAAGTCCATTTCCTTCCTTAGAAATACATGTTCAGACAACTCTAAGGTAGATCAGATCTGCTATTCAGAGGAGTCCATGACCACATATAATCTGTCCTGTAACTGAAGGAATGCGTTTGTCATGCTGCTGTAAACGTATAGTAAACGTATAGTATACATTATATACAGACACTTCCACAACATTCATCCTGCAGCTTGGAAGTATGAGGCCCAAACATCAATTTAAATAAAAACTTAGGTAGAAACTGAACAGGGGGCACAGCAGTAGAACCATTTTCGCATTTTCCGCTAGTGGTCTCAGTCCTTCTGAGCCCACTGTGTATACTCTTATTAAAAAATAATTACTAATATGTAGCTAATAAAAAGTGCTGCATGGAAACAAGTATACTACAGGATAATGCTGTTAGACGTATTACATTAGCCTGTGTGTCTTTAGTCACCAAAGCCTAAAACCTCATGTTGTCATGGGTTACGTCCATGGCTTTTGTCACTTAATGGATAATCACTAATGGCAGTCAATTCTCAATCCCAAGAATTTGCCCCAAATATAATATTCTAAATATAAAAATATATCACATATTTATCAAGCTAGTGCTTTAGCTTGTGGCTCAAGAGTTAGATTGGGACACTGTAAGGCGTATACTATTTTGTTGGAGCCATTTATTGTGTGCTTTGATTTAAATACATATTGTAAATGTTGTATTAATATGTTGTAACAGAGTTATATTTCTAACGTATGAATATTAGAAGCTTTAGCATTTAAGTGACATAAGAACTTTTGCAAAGACATGTGTGTTTTTGTTTGGGATGCAATCTGATTGGCTTCTGAGTTTGTTATAAAAGGCGTGGGCACGCAGAGAAGGGCAGAAGCCTTGAGCCAAGGAGCATCACAGTCTTTTAACCGTCACGTTATTTAATTTAAGTCAGAAATGCATCTTTTGTTTTGTATTATCTGAAGTTCATAGTAAAGATACAAACTAGAAGAAGTTTGGATCGAAGACTTTTTATTTATTTACAATGTAAAAGAACTTCGAGGTTCAAGGCTAGTGAGTTAGCAGGCTGAACTCTAAGATTTGCTCTATTTATGGTACTTTTATGATGGTAAATGCTCTAATAAGCTAAATAAACTTCATAACTTCAGCCACAAAAGGAGTTCAGCTCTATCAGAAACTGTTTTGGAGATCTACGGAAAAGTATAACCGGGGCATCACATTATTACACTCACCATCAGAAGAATAGTTACACAAATGGCTGCACCCAGAAGGAGTCAACTGACAGGAATGAAACTTGGTGGGTGGGTTTGGCCTTGTGAGACATACAAATGATTCATTTAGCCATGATGGGCCTCAACACTTTACCTGACTGACTCAATTACGGACATTACAGACACAATTATGGACATTCATGAGTTGTGTGTTAGTGCCACAACTGCCTTTAACACCACCAATGTTGCCAAACACTGCAATGGTGTCGTGCCAGACTGTCATGGAGTGACTCAGAATGGCAGTGGGTCATCTTCAGTGACGAGTCCCGCTTTTGTTGTCATGCGTCACACGCCCAGAAGACCTGGTGTCACTCCACCTCCACCCCTACCGCACCATCTGCAGGAACTGTGTGAGAATGTTCAAGCTGCATGGGATGGATTATCACAGGACACCATTAGGAACCTCTACAACTCCATGCTGAGACGTCTGGCCTGTTGGGTTAGCAAACACGGCGGCCTGATGCCATACTGAGAGACAGACTTCTGTATGTGTAGCTCAATAAATATTGATCATATCAGTCTAAATTTATCATCAGTTATTGATCCTGGTAACCTTTATCTTCCTTCCCCATATCACCGCACTCCCACACCTCCTTCTGGGTGCAGCTGTTCTGTAGACGTTGAGTGTTTGTTGATTTTATTGAATCATGAATTTTGTGAAGACAAAAGTGGGTGTGTGCTGGCCCCCTTGTTCCTATCACACCGCCACTGCTGCTCTATATAGAGTGCCTTAGGGGAAAAACCACCTCACTGGCCACCTCGCCTTAAACCGAGACTTACTTCAGCACACCTCCGACTGCAACATCACTAGACTGGCTCTTTGTTGTGGTCTTTTGTATACTAACGTTCTACTTCCTTTCTCACAGCTTAGCTGCCTGTGTTGACTATTCATGGTGGGGCGGTTACGCTGCGGCCTCACGTTAAGAAAAACTGTGCGTTTTTGTCCTCTGTAATCTGCTCCGCTTTATAACCCCTCTCCAAACGCTGTGTACACAATGATTTGAGTGGAATGTACGAGCTGCCAAAGTCACTGTCACACACACACCCCGCTGCACTCACACACACATGTTGGATCATGTAGTTCCTCTCTCCCTGTCTTTCTTTCTCTCTCTCGCTCTTTCTGTCTTTCTCTGGCAGCACGCTTTACCCCGTGTGCGCAGACACTGATCTCATTCAGAGAAATATTCTCTCAAACTCCGGCTCAGGAAGGAAGAGCCAGAGAGAGAGCACAACTGACACAGTTGCACTTGCTTTAATAGCAATAGCTTATACCGGCCAAAACTGTGATGTACCCAGTTTTGCCCCCAACTTCCCCCCCTCCCCCCTCCCCCATAACACAGAAAAAGCCCTACGATCAAAAAAAACAAAAAAAAAAAAAAAAAAAAAAAAAAAAACAAAAAAAAAAAAAAAAAAAAAAAAAAAAACACCCCCCCCGTTCATACTCGTCTCACCAAGTTTGCTTTTTCAGTTTTACCTTGGAGCTACAAGGCTAACAATGCTAATATGAAACTTTATGTTCTGCCAGTTAGCAAATACACAAGGAACACTTGCTAAGCTAGAATTATACTTTCAAGGCCAAAGCAATACTGGGGCGAATAGTTTCAAGGCCGAAAGACTTACCTAGAACCTCACAGTTATCACGGTTACTGGAATTTCAGTGGGCTGGTTGCCTTGTCTTTCATTTTTGCATCATAGCTACTAAGGCGTATGCAGCTAACAAGTAATAGAAGCATGTTCAGTGTCTCAAGTTCAGTGTCTCACAGTGTTAATAATGCAGTTTTTTTATTTTTTTGGTGTACTGAATGTTAGGTCACTAACAAACTGTTTTGGTAGTCGAATAATTGATCAATTCCTGAATAGAATGATCGATTATTTGGATTATGGTGATTTGCTGAAAAACCTATTTATACAAAGTTTTAAAAAAAATAATTCCGGCATGTAGCATCATCAGCTTTTCCAATTTAGCTTGAGTTTGTTTGTATGCATTTGCTAACCAAACAACGAATTAACAATACAAATCAATAAAGATCATTCGTAGTAACGTTCAGAAATTCACTGCTCAAATAAAAGATTAAAAAAAAAGCCAAATAATCTATCAATTTTTGAATCGAATAATCGATTATTTGGACTATGGATTGCTAAAATAAATAAATAAGTAAAATGTAGCCATCAGCTTTTCCATTTAGCTTGAGGTTGTTGTATGCATTTGCTAAACAACAATTACAGCAATAAAGATCAATAACATTCAGAAATCCACTGCTAATATAAAAAACCAATAAAACTCTGATATCTTTTTCTTGGCAAAGTTTCAGACCAAGCATGTGCAAAATGTGTCTACACTTTGTGGCAACTAAATTACGACAACTACACTTTACGTGAAATGGAACTCGTCCAAGGTCAGGTCTGCTCACTGAAATGGAGAGCATCGGGCATCTTGTGCTCTTGTGACATCACCAACTAAACGACTATTGAAATAGTTGCCAGCTGATTTGGGGGTCGTTTTGGTTGAGTTGAGAACAGTTCTGATCTGATTTTTGCTTCTCTTTTCTATTTCCTTGAGGTAAACTGGTCTAACAGCTTTAGCAGATGCCTCATAGTTATGGCTACTGGTTAAACTGAAACTTTGTTTGGCATTAACAATGGAATTTTGCTTCTCTAGTTGGGGCTATGAGGCTAGCGTAGCTAACAAGTCATAGAAACTTATAGCCTAGCGATTAGCATGGTGGCGCAATCAGACACGTGCCTCAGACCGTTAAGGCTGATGCAAAACAGCAGGTATTTGTTTGTTGTAAAGAAGCTGATCTAACAGATCCGCTGGGAACACTCCCTTGTGGCAGCCCACATTGGCAAAAATCCAAATCAAGCCGACCAGTCAATCATCTAATCCACAGCCTAGATGAGTCCTGTCCCCTGCCCATGTGCACATTACGGAATACAGTTGGTTAACAGAACTAATAGACTCTATTACATTGTCTTCTAGCAGAGGTCTTTATAAAGCTGTAATAACATGAGCTTATTTTGGTGTTCTCCAACAAAAGCTACACCTACTACACAGGTGTAGTTGGGCGTTTGTTACTTGTTGAGTGGAGCCCAGCAGTGGAGAGGAGCAAATGTAGTTATAACTGCCCCTGAACAATAACTAGCCTATAGTACTTCATATAAGTAGGTACGGTAACAGTTTGATATCTGCACCCATCAACCCCCCTCCTCACCCCACCGTAGGGTTGCCTTCCATCCCGTAAAAGATGTAATCGTTCTTTATTTGGCAATTAAATGTTGCGTCCCGTATTAAACCAGATTTATTACATATTTCCGTAAATGTCCGTAAATTTGTTCTGTGTTTCCGTAAATGTCCGTAAATTTGTTCCATATTCCCGTAAATGTCCGTAAATTTGGTCCATATATCCGTAAATGTCCGTAAATTTGTTCCGTATTTCTGTAAATGTCCGTAAATTTGGTCCATGCATCCGTAAATGTCTGTAAATTTGTTCTGTGTTTCTGCTATGTATGTCGTAAATTGTTCCTGTAAATTTTGTTCCGTATTTCCATATATCCGATTTTGTTACTCCGTAAATTTGGTCCATATATCCGTATATTTGTTCCGTATTTCTGTAAATGTCCGTAAATTTGGTCCATATATCCGTAAATGTCCGTAAATTTGTTCTGTGTTTCTGTAAATGTCTGTAAATTTGTTCCGTATTTCCATAAATGTCCGTAAATTTGATCCATATATCCGTATATTTGTTCCGTATTTCCGTAAATGTCCGTAATTTGGTTCCGTATTTCCGTAAATGTCCGTAAATTTGGTCCATATATCCGTAAATGTTCGTAAATTTGTTCCATATTTCCGTAAATGTCCGTAAATTTGGTCCATATATCCGTAAATGTCCGTAAATTTGTTCCGTATTTCCGTAAATGTCCGTAAATGTGGTCCATATATACGTAAATTTGTTTCGTATTTCCGTAAATGTCTGTAAATGTGGTCCATATATCCGTAAATGTCCGTAAATTTGTTCCGTATTTCTGTAAATGTCCGTAAATTATACGTTCTGTATTTCCCTGTAATATTGTTCCGTAATTTTGTTCTCGTTATTTGTCGTACATGTCCAATAAACATGTCTGTCACACACACATGAATGATCACAATCTCTCTCTCTCCCCCACACTCCCCACAAAGACACAGCTCAAATACGGGACACGCTTTGTTCCGTATTACCGTAATTGTTCGATAAACACGTGTGTCACACATGATTGATCACACTCTCCCCAAACAACTCATCTAACATCAGAACCTGACCTCACTTATGGTTTTGAGTGGAATCAAATCCACTACAGCCATTTCCCAACATCTAATGTAAAAACTTTTGCAGCAAAGAGGAACAAACGCAGCGGGTAGGCCACTGATTTCAGAAGAAGCTCTGGATCAGCAGTTTGTAGATGTAGATATATATAGATGTCGTGTTTATATCACATATTATACATACAGTTGGTGAGTGATTGATATCGAAGGTTGTAGAGGATTGTAGAAAGAGAAGAAGCTTCTTCTGAGCAGTGCCATCAAAGAGCCACCACCCTTGGTTCGCTAAATGAGCTTTCAGTGGAATCCCAGACCTATGAAGTTTTTCAATATTCCACACTTGATATAATACTCCATATGAGGAACTCTGGGCTGAAGTTCTCTCTGTCAAATACCTCTGTCAACGGATTTGCACTCCCCCCCCCCGTTTTCCAAATCCCTGCCACCATCATCACCCCTCACACCGCCTATCCACTCACCCCACCGAAGCCCCTCTACACCCAATATGTTTTGTTCCACATAGGTCTTTCTAATGACTGTCACTGAGTCCTCTGCTTTACAGGCATGCTAACGATGCTACATCTGTGCTAATATGCAAGCTACCACTCCTGCACACTGAAAAGCTGTGTTGACTGTCCTCTAAATATACTTTAGCAATTTAACTACCATACTAGACTAAGCTTGCTGGTTTGTTTGGGCTGTTATGTGTTCTACCTTCCATCTAATGTGTTGGCCAAATGCATACTTTGACTCCCTATGGCCTTAGAAGACGATCCAGGCTGATAGATAAGGAGTATGGAACGATCACAGCAGCCATTTTTGAAAACCCCATTCATTTCTACCATAGAGACACACAGAGAGACATTCAGCCTGGAGTAGGGCATGATGCTAGAGAGAAGCAACACAACTGGTGTCTTCAGTGGTCTTCAGTGGTCTTTGTAAATGAGATTTGAAGGTGAAGCACCGCACACTGAAAACCATTTCTCTTTAAGACCATAGAGTGGAGTTGTTCCAGAGCGTTCAGGAGCCCTACTGACTCAGCAGATGGATAACAATAGATGAATGGATGTTTTTGTTAATCTGTGTGCTGGATTAAGTGAAGGGTGACCTGTGTGTAGATGGAGTGAATGAGCTGTGATTAGGCCTCTATTTGTAATCTGTCCCAGCATTCATAAGCGTTTCTGCGGATGGTTTCATGGTATGTTCACCACAGTCCATTCAGCAAGCTCATATCTACTAGTTTACACAGTGCTGTCATTGGAAGTGTAATGGCTCTCATAAGACAGTTATGATGGAGTAACCTTGTTTCTGAGCTACAGCCTCAAATACTCATCCAGAAGATCAAGCAGCTCCACCCGCTAGCATGTAACGCTAACTTATTTGATTATTTTGGAGCACTAAATATCTTCAAGTGGTTTCAAGTGGTTTTATTTGTCATTCCAACCATATACAGTGGTGTACAGTATACAGTGAAACAAAGTAACGTTCCTCCAGGAACCTCCAAGGTGCCTCCAAGGTGCTACATGTAACAATAGACTACACAATACAATACACATAAAGTGAGCAAGGCACTATACTATAAATACACAAGACCATTTAGACAATAAACAATAAATCAGGGGGTGGGGGGCAGTGCAGTTGGCCCCTAAGTAGTGGGAGCAGTAAGGTGAGGTTGTGCGTATTTGGTGTAAATGTAAACATTATAAACTGTAAACACTGTACTTTAAATTTAGCAGCAGTACTAAGGTTATCCAGTTGGTAGAACAATAGACACTTTTTATTAAAAAAAACAAAAATTAAAAAAGATCGGGGTGTGTGTGTGTGTGTGTGTGTGTGTGTATATATGTGTGTCTGTGTCTGTGTGTGTGTGTGTGTGTGTGTGTGTGTGTGTATATGTGTGTGTATATATATATATATATATATATATATATATATATATGTGTGTGTGTGTGTGTGTATATGTGTGTGTATATATATATATATATATGTGTGTGTGTGTGTATGTGTGTGTGTGTCTGTGTGTGTGTGTGTATATATGTGTGTGTATATATATATATATGTGTGTGTGTGTGTGTGGGGGACTTTCAGATGTTTGTTAGTCTCTGTATCTTTTAATCATTTTTAATTGCTTCTTTACCTGATCTATGCTGTAGTGAGTGGTGTAGCTCAGCAGATAACATCACTACTCTGCCAGGGTGCCACCACCACATGTGGGGGACTGGGGTTCGAATCCCAGATCTGGGTGACTATGCTGTGGTGCACCAATAGGAGTCTTTGGGCAAGACTCCTAATGCTACATTGGCCTCCCTGTAACATGGTTGACCTTGTAAGTCGCTCTGGATAAGAGCGTCATGTAAATCTATGACTGTATCTTAGAAAAGATGGTTAACACTAAAACATTGATTTCAGTCATTAGAAAGTTGTTATGACATGCAGTAGTGGTTTTAAGAAATGTTAATAAATGTAATTCATTAAAAATGAATGGCTTTTTGCGGTGAATAAAATTCACTACTTAAAATGAAGCAGATAACAATGCGAGTTTATAGTCCGCCAATTAGCACAGTGCTAATCGCATGCCTGAATCATCACTCACTTGCCTCAAACTGTGTTGACTTGTTATTATTGTTATTAAGTGCCGGCAAGTCATTTACGACTTCTGGCGACCATATGGACTGTTCAGTGTTTCCAGCGTTTAATTCCAGTTTCTTGCTTGTTAACTTCAGCAGCTAGACGTCCTGAAGGCATTGATCCAGCCTGGTTATACGCTCAAGCTGAAATTCCCAGATTTTCCTCAGTAACAAGCTAAACTGAGGGTCCCATCCTCCCGCACCATCTAGCCAGTTATTCTGTGGTGTAGGTTCATGTGGTTTTCCTGGTAAAGTTCAGGAGCCAGTTGCACCAACTTGAGTGTGAGTTGTGGGAAAGCCTATCCTAACTCTTATGTTGAGAGTAGATATTGGAAAACTAGCGATGCACAGATTTCCATAGCACCACTGACATGGATCTTAACTACAGTTAGGATGGACTACAGTCTGTAATCGGAGCTATGAAGTGCTCTTATGTGGTCAGTGGAGCTGATAAAATGGACAATGGGTGTAGGAGGGGTAAGATCTTGATCTTGATCTAAGTGTGTGGCACCTCTGTGGTTGGTGTGGCACAACGGATAACACCACTACTCACCAGGAAGCTACCATCCCATGTGGGAGACTGGGGTTCGATTCCTGTTCTGGGTGACCTACACCAATAAGAGTCCCTGGGCAAGACTCCTAACACTACACTGGCCTCTCTGTAATATGATTAACCTTGTAAGTTGCTCTGGATAAGAGCGTCAGCTTAATGCCGTAGATGTAAGACCTTCCTGCCCTGGAGGACCCTGAGAGGAGCTAAAACTCAAGGCTGGATAGCACTTAGCATGTAAGCACCTCCTCACCTCTACAAGCCAGCATAGCATGATTCAGGTTGAGCTGTTTATCTCATCTTGAAAAGACTTGCTAGTGTGGATTCTAACCCAAACATGGACTGCAGTTGAGTGTGATAGGAGTCTGTAGTTGAGTGTAATAGGAGTCTGTAGTTAAGTGTGATAGGAGTCTGTAGTTGAGTGTAATAGGAGTCTGTAGTTGAGTGTGTAGGGCGAGTCTGTAGTTGAGTTGAGGAGTGTAATGATAGGAGTCTGTAGTTAATAGAGTCTGTAATAGGAGTCTGTAGTTGAGTGTAATAGGAGTCTGTAGTTGAGTGTAAGTGTGATAGGAGTGTAATAGGAGTCTGTGTAGTTGATAGTAGTGTAGTTGAGTGTGATAGTAGTCTTAGTGAGTGTGATAGGAGTCTGACTTAGTGTGATAGGACTGCTGTATAGGAGTCTGTAGTAGAAGGAGTGTAGTGAGTCTGTAGTTGAGTGTTACTGTTAGTGAATCCCCCCCTGTAGTTGAGTCCTGCAGCAGGCTGGGTGTAGATGATAGGTTACTGTTATGAATTACCCCCTCACCTCTGGGCTGTGTGTATTTCATAGTAGTTGTTACTGAGAGTTTAGACTGAGAGTTTAGACCAGTGTTCAGAACAGATGGTTCTCCCTCTCTCTTTTTCCTTTTGCCTCTCCATCAGTCTCTCTCTCCCTTTCTCGTTCTTGCGCTCCATTTCTCCACCCTCTGTATTTCTCTGAGAGCAGATTGCGGCTTTCTAATTATTATGTTTCAGGTGCAGGAATGTGGCCCCTCGCCTTTCAGGAGCGCTAGCCGTGTTAGCGCTCTTAGCACAGTTAGCGATGATGTAGCACTTCCAACATTACCTCTGCTTGCTGACATGAGCCACGGCCTAGGCATGACCTGGACCATGCACTGGCTCCCTTCTTCAGTTTGCATCACCTTGGGTTATGGGTTAGTAGTATACAGTTAAACTTGATTTCTGATGTTTATGTGTCTTGGTGTGTCTGTACATGTCAATGATTGTACAGATTCTATACAGGCTGGCTCAGAGAAATATTTTCCATAACAAGATGTAGCATGTAAGGTGCATCAAGCAAAGCAACATGTCCTCATGCAAAACACTGATGATGTAAGATTGTACATGTGTCTCCAACAGAGCTTCAAGCTAACAACCAAGTTCTGGAATAAGAGTTGAATAAAGCTGACTCAGCACGTAGATCACACCCAGTGACCTCCGTTTCACTCCTCCATTTCAACCCGTCTAAACAAACTGTCCAAGGCCTGGCCACTGTGGAGGATGTTCCAGCAGATGAGCTGGTTCTTATCTTCACGCCATACCCTATAGTGGGAAGCTAGCTATGTGTAGGTACACATAAGAATTTTGAATGCCTGCCAAGATGGGGGCTGTGTCATTATCTGCGTCCGTCATGTTATCACTGGCATTTCCTTCTGAAGAGTGAATCATGGGCGCTCTAAAGCGGCGGCCTGACTCATACCGTGTATAATGCATTAACCTGCAGATAATGACAGGGGATACCAGGCTTGCGTCATGGCAGAAAATTCCTGTTAGCACAAGATTTCAGTGTTCTACCTACTTAAAGACGCCGATGAAATGTTTCTCCTCTTGTTAAACACAGTTTATTCAAGACTGAACAGCTGAGAGGAGCGGCTGCTCCAAGCCCGGTCCTGGGGCCTCCTGCATTTTTGGGTTCTTGCTTAAACTAACAAACTGCTGTTCAGCTCTTTAGCTAATGGACATACGACAACAGACACTTATTTCTTATATAGAAAAGCATTTGAGTGTAAATGAAGCCCACTTCCCTGTGCCTGTCCTGATAGCATCCTGTTATTAGCATGGGTGCCATTACCTAGCATTCACTGCTTAGGGCTATGGCAAATTACTAGGCTAACTGTTTGTGCGCTAATGCTAAAGCTCTAGCCTTAATCTGAGTAAAAGGCATGTTGTAAAGTGAAGCTACTTTGTTGTAGCAGGCCTAATAGTAGGTTGGTTTAATTGACCAGTGTAATAAACCCAATTTTGTGGAATGAAAACCGGGAGGTGTGGAGTTGCAGTACTATTGAGAAGGTAAAGATTATCAGGAACTATCAATGATGATGAATTTAGATGGATACGGGCAATATTTATTGAGGTACACAAGTAGTGTCTCTCACTACGGCATCCGGCAGCATGGAGCTGTAGAGGTTCCTAATGGTGTCCTGTGATAATGCATCCCATGCTGTTTGGATATTCTCACACAGTTCCTGCAGATGGTGCAGAAGGGGTGGAGGTGGAGTGACACTAGGTCTTCTGAACATGACAATAAACCGTCCATCTCGGTGCTGACCACGGTGCCTCCACACACGGATTCGTTGGGCGTCTCCACCAAGACAAAAGCGGGACTCGTCACTGAAGATGACCCGCTGCCATTCTGAGTCACTCCATGACAGTCTGGCACGACACCATTGCAGCCTTTGGTGTTGGTGACGTGGTGTTAAGGACAGTCGCCGTACCGGTCTGTGTGCATGTTGTCCTTCATTGTTCAGCCATCGGATGAGTCATAGTGGGGATCACTGCTTGCTGAAGGTCTGTAGTCATGGCTGTTGGGTCACTCTGTATATTGTCGCTGTCCAAAGAAAAACAAGTATCTCCAAAATGGAAACTTTACAGGAGAGGCCAAAAACCTTATTGAATTTTTAATGGAAGTCAATGGAACCAGACGTCTTTCCAAACAGTTTTGGGCCATTTAAGTTGGTCCATTCATCATGAGATTCTCGCTCATTGTAAACCGCAGCTGATTGGGTTAAATGATACATAAAAGTTAAAATGGACAAAAGTGGAGATACATGTTTTTCATTGGACATCGATGATATGTTGGACAATTAGTCGGTTTTCCCTCTCCGTGGTTCGTGTAGGTCCCCCAGATTCTTCATGTCACTGGTGCATGCCTTCTTCAATCCACAGCTGCCAACAGCATGCTATGGTAGTATTCAGAATAGTCGTATGGCATACAATACATTGATAAGACCATCCTGCTTCCTGGAGCCCTACCGCAACATTTTACAACCATTAGCATTGCTTTTGAACTCTTCCCTGAGGCACACTTCCCTTGTAAAGATGCTACAGTCAGTTCAGTACAGCGGTAAGGCCTTGAATCACTCGCATGTCTCACAATGTCAAACCTATCCACCAAGTTTCATTCTTGTCAGTTGATTCCCTTTGCGTGCAATTATCTTTTCCACCAACTAATAAACTTACCACGGTAAGTGAACATGGGGAACTACGGAACATTCAAAACATACAAAATTAAAAAAGAGAACAATAATAAAATATTTACTGTGTATTTCTTAGCTTCTACCGTATGAGATCTGTCACTTTTTGCAAATAAAGGCTCTCGAAAGTCTATTGTCTCATGTAGGAATGAGGCAGAGATATGTTTACCAGATTTAGGGCTTGTATGAGACTGTATCTAGGATTCATATTAAATATTTTCCTAGGAGAAAGAGACCCTTGGCTACATAAGAAAGACCAGTGGCTACAGCCCAATAGCCAGACCCTACACACACCCCTGGGCTAGCTCCAGTGCTGGAGAGACAGAGGCGTTGCTATCAGCATATGCCCTACCTGTTTCTCAACCCTCAACCCGAAGGCACACAGCCCTGCACATTTTAATGGACTCCCTGCCTTAACACACCCCATGCAGTTCTAAAAGGGCTTGTTAATAAGCTGATAAGGTAAATCAGGTGTGTTAAGAGCAGGGGCATTACTGCAATGTGCAGGGCAGGTTGGCTCCAGGACCAGGGTGGAGAAACACTGCCCCATGTCATATAGGGATGGCTGAAAAAGTGATGCTGTTGTTTGTAGCCAATGCAAATCTAATAACCCATCTGATTTCTGGTAGTGCCTTTATCCCTGGGCCACCGTGTGTCGTGTTGGTTGGTGTTTTTCGTTTGTGGTGATGTTGTGGACTCACTTGACAGTGTTGAAGTTTTACAGTGCTCTCTAAAAGTAGGCCAGTGGTAGAAGTGGTCCATAGCTGGTGGCAGCCCCCTTTGTAGGTCACAACAAGCACAGGGTCACCAAAAAATGGGACTGTCCCTAGAAACGGGGACATCTTGTCACCATAATACTAAAGCTAAGACAATGTTACAGCATAAGAGACCTAGTTCTTTGTGGCTGGCCTAAAGTGGTGCAGTGGGTAGCGCTGTCAAATCACAGCCTAGGTTCAGCTTCCGGCCAGGATCTGTGGGGCTTCCTTCAGGTGCTCTGGTTTCTTCCCACAGTCCAAAGATATACAGTCAGGCTGATTGGAGATGCTAAATTGCCCCATAGGTGTGTATCTTAGCTGCTAATACTGGTAATGCTAAAGCTTTAGCTTCGTACAGAGAAACAGATACAGGCTATACATCATCTGTCTCCATTTTTAGCAGTGTGCATGGTACCAAAATACCCACATGCAGATCATTAGGGGCCACTGTGCTACAATATAGGGTCCCCAGATCTGGAATTGGCAGCTGTTGGACAACTGTTGCTCAGTGCTAACCCCAGTTTTGTTGCTCCATGCTGTTTCCCTTCATCTCATTCATAGTTCCTGCAGGTGTTGTGAAACTATGTAATGCTTGCCAGTGAAGTAATGAGGCCTGGAGCGACGCTATGAAGCACGTGTGCATGTGTGTATTGGGCAAACAGCGGACAGCCTCCTACTCAAACAGGCACCTGCATTATCAAGAGCCTGGACATGGATGCCTGCACATGGACTGCCCTGAGCATAGCCAATCCCGCCGCTGCATTAGCGCGGCTAGCCTTTGACCTGTCCGCAGATTAATCAATACGAATGGCAAACACCGGTTAGAAACCTTCTGCTAACATGAAGCTAACTGCTTGATAGCCAGTCGGGGAATAGTCGTGCAGAGGATGAAATTCCTAGTTTCTCCCAGAACTCCAAAAGTCATAAATCAGTCTAGACGTGTTTTGGGTCTGAGATTGGCTTCTTTAGGTTTATATACTGGGGCTACAAAGCTAATGTAGCTAACAGCTAATAAAGATTAGGGTTGCCACACGTCCCGTAAAATACGGAATCGTCCTTTCTGTATTTCGGCAATTTCCGTATTTCCGGAAAAATTCACAGAGGAATCAGATCAAATACGAGACGTGATTTCGAACACACGTCACTCACACATGACCAAGCCCACCGTCCTTTATTTGCATTTCTGAAAGGTGGCAACCCTAATAAAGCTAATACTCCACAGACCATCATCATGTAAACTAGAGATGGGCATTCCAGGCAGATTAGTTTTCATGTCAACAAACAAACAAACAAACAAACAAACAGTTCACCAGATGCATCAGTCTGACAACATCCAAAGAAGCCTCAGCATCTCACTGTTACTGTACTAAGACGTTCTTCCAGGGTTGTCTCTCTCTTGCATTCTAAATGGTTCTTGCATGGTGAAATGGTTCTTTAGATTGCTGGTGATTGTGCTGCGTATGGTTCTATATAGAACCTGCTTCTATAGAGCAACAAAAACCGGCCCCTCTAGATAGAGGAATGGTTCTGTTCAGTACCATATTGTGCCTAAGTGGTTCTTTGCATGGTGAAATGGTTCCTCAGGCTGGTGGAGAGTGTGTGGTATGTGTATGATTCACCAAGGGTTCTTTACAAAAAGCAATAGTTGTATTTAGAACCATTAGCTCTATACAGAGCCATTTAATGGTGGATAATGGTTCTTCAGATTGATGGAGAACGTCCTGTATGTGGTTCTGTATAGAACCTTTTTGAAAATCCTTTTTCTACTGTTACAGTCATATAAACTATGGTTCTTCAAGGGTTCTTTATTTAAAGAAATATACTATTTAGCATCACGAGTTCTATACAGAACCATTTCTTGTGCATAATGGTTCTCTAGATTGATAAAGTATGTAGTTCTGAAAATGATTCTGTATAGCACCAAAAAGAGTTCTTCTATTGTTAAACTCCTAAGGAAGATGGTTATTCAAGGGGTATTTGAAAGAGATGGCACTTCAGAACCTAGAACGTCTAAATGTACATAGTGCACTGTGTGGTGAGTACGGAGCTGTTTGAGGTTCAGCCCAGGTCCGATGCTACTTCTAACTGAAACTCAGACATTTGAAGAGCCACCCAAGCGACGTTCTTCAGGCTTCTATATTGCAGTTTTGCAGTGAATCATATCAAAAGCACGTTCATTAAAGCCTGTGGTGTTAAGGATGGCGTTGTTTAGCATGATTGCTATCATTTAGCCTGCTAGCTAACTGACCAGGCCAGTTCTAGATGGGGTTGCTACCCGTTTCGTAAAATACGCAGTCGTCCTTTATTTGGCAATTAAATGTTGCGTCCCGTATTAAACCACGCAATTTGTTCCGTATTTTGATAAATGTCCAATACACAAGTCACACATGACCCCCCACCCTCCTTTATTTCCATTTCTGAAAGGTGGCAACCCTAGTTCCAGATAAGCAAAGAAGTTAATCAGCCCATCAATTTAAATAGGACCAGATACTTGTTCTTTAGTGCACTCGATGGTCCATGTGAGCAGCATTAGTGGCAAAGATAACAGGAAATGGATTTTGGTGTAGACAGCTTGGTGACGTGCTGGTTGGGTTATTTGAACTTTGAACACTGCTCATCCAATCAGAATTTAGGACCGGAACTATCAGCATTACAGTAGAGATTACTTAACAGCTCCAAATACTTTGAGACGAGTGTACAGTGTCGTAGACATGACGTTAGCAGCATGCTAACAGGTGATATTAAGCCATATAACTTGTTAGCTAGGCTTGTAGCATCCCTGTCTTGGCTGAGGTGAAAGGGAAACTCTGTAAACTGGATCTTTAATGTAGTCTAATGAGTCCAGTTTGTGTCATGCCCAGCAACACTGAGCTCTGAATTCCCCACTAAGTGTCACAGCTGAGTAAGTTTTGTCAGTGAGGTTACATGTGCGTCACGCTGGCGCAATGTCTGAGCCTGTACAGTCACGTCCCCTTTCTCCTCTGCAGAGCACACACACACACACACACACACACATTTCCACACACTCCTCCTGTTATTATTTGCATTATCAACACGGGCAGTTGAGTGCCCTCTGGTCCACTGTGATCGCTGTGCTGTGTCAATAAGAACTGCTACAGGCCTTTAATGCCTCTTCATGGTGCTTTTATATCTGTTCTTGAGAACAGTCATCAGTTGGGAATGTTAAGGACCGTGTGTCACTCTCAGATGTGTTAATAATTATTAAGGGTGTTCAGAGACAGATCAGAGACTGTATTAGTTACCGTGGCGCTTTGATTCAGTATTTTCGATTAATACGAGGGTCTAATAATGCTTTATATTAACATAACGTTTACACTTCCAAACTTATCATTAATAGAATAATTGCTTAAGACGTTCCATAGGGTCACTATAAAACCCAAGACCTTGGCTGTATTCGAATGGCGCACTACTATACTGTATACTACATCCTTCAGTAGTATGTATTGCACACTGTAAACGCCCCCCGTGTGTGGTATACAGTACAGTAACAAGTTCTGACCTACAGTGTAGTACACCAATGCAGTCACGTGACCAGTGACCTCACATTTACCTCACAGCTGTTATTACTGTATTCACTGTTTAGAGCTAGCTGCTGCTAATGCTGGTTAGCCTAGCTGTTAGCCTCCCTTGGCTATTTTGCTCTAAAACTAATCCTGTAAAGCAAGTTCATCTTTTATTAATCTTCAGACCTGTACCTGTACCTGAGGTGTTAACTTTCTGAGGCTCATTCTGATAAAAACACACCCCACTACAATCACTACACTCACAATCACTACATCACTACACACATTTACCTCAGAGCTGTTATTACTGTGTCCACTGTTTACAGCTAGCTGCTGCTAACGCTGCTCAGTTCACCTGAAATATGGTTAGCCTAGCTGTTAGCTCCCCTCGGCTATTTCACTCTAAAACTGATCTTCTGAAGTGAGTTCATCTTTTAGTAATCTTCAGACCTGTATATTTAACTTTCTGAGGCTCATTCTGATGAACACACCCCCCACTACCATCACTACACCCACATTTACCTCAGAGCTGTTATTACTGTATCCACTGTTTAGAGCTAGCTGCTGCTAACGCTGCTCAGTTCACCTGAAATACGGTTAGCCTAGCTGTTAGCCTCCCATGGCTATTTCACTCTAAAACTGATCCTCTAAAGCGAGTTGATCTTTTATTAATCTTCAGACCTGTATATTTAACTTTCTGAGGCTCATTCTGATGAAAACACACCCCACTACAATCACTACACCCACAGTTATACTCGGAGTGGGCTGTGTTTAGCTCCCCAGTGTTACCCGCCACCATTTTCTTTGGCTGAAGCAGGCTGAGAGCTGGTGAGGCCACAGTGCATGATGGAGTGCAGTACACCATGAAGATAGCTCCAGCTGTATGCTAGATACTCTGCCTGGAGTAGAACACCACCTGGGGATCTCCAGTACATTACAAATCTACAGTTTGGTCACTTAGAACATAAGTAGTATGGAGCGTGCCATTTGGAATTCAACCTATATCAAGTGTATCGGTAAAGGCCCAGTAGGTTTAGTTTCCATATGTGGACTATATGGACTGTGGAATGACCAGTCTGTGAGTCTCTAAGAGTGTTTACATACTACTACTTGCTACTCACATCAAAGAATTAATCAGTTGGGACACATTTGATGGACGCCTTCCCTAACACAATTCCGAAGAGAATTCCCTGTAGACTGGGATTTTAGCCACTGCTGGTAGACCTGTATGAGCAAGCGCTTCCATACACCTGCAGATTCAGCTAGTTTCTTCACACTATGGTCTTTGGCCACGCCCAAATGCAGTCACTCCTTTTAGCCAATCACTAACATCTGCTTTGAAGCCATTTTCCACACAAGGTATGAGACATTCCCTGCACTGTAGGACCTCTCCCCAATCTACAGATCCCGTCACTCACAGGGATATCTAGCCCCATCGTCCTCATGCAGCGCCCTCTGCAGGAGCCTGAAGTTACTACCACCCTAAACACACAAGGTGACTCATATGTTCTCTGGTCAGGTTTCATTTGTATATATGTATATATACAATATTTCATTCAACATTTATATCTATATATTTAAACACAGTATGTGGGCCCCAAACACCAAATGTGCTTAGCATCTTGCTTGTAGTTGCGCACTATGACGTTGCTCTTGGCTCAGAACGAGCATGAACTCCGAAGAATGAACATGAAAAAACAAGCCCTTTTTTGGATTTGCAGTCGGACATGAATGAGCAATGATATTGCGCTTTATCAGCGAGAGGGACTAATCCAGCAGCGGCGGTTGTGTTTATTCAGCTGAAAAGATCCCTCCATACAGCAGGCGAGGTGTATGGAGAGCCCGTGGGATTTGGCTTTAATTTGCTTTAATGGAGGTTTTTAATGCATCAATTATTTTGCTAATAGCAGAATGGAATTTTGATTGAGAGCAGTTTGGTAGAAGCTGAGTCACACGCCTGCTCTCAGTAAGTTCACTGTGTGTTTAAGCACTGATGAATCCTCTTTGTTCGAAAGTAATCTGGGGTTTTAACTTCAAGGCAATGTTGTGTTAGCGTCCACCTGAGTGAACAAGACTCAAACACTGTCACTCTGTCAGCTTGACTGAACTTGTCCTTACACCCACTTCACCCAAGTGCTGAGAGTCCTACATGGATCCTTCAGCCTCTTTTCCTCCAGGTCCTTAAAAGCTGCTCAATTCCAGGAATTCTTGAGTTGACTCCCAGGTGATAGCTTCATGATTCCAGAAATAGTTTTTTTTTTTTTTTTTTTTTAAGTTATAATTTCAAAAATCAGAGCAGAAGCCTACAAGATTACACTGGGAATTGGGGATTTTGGGAGGGAGAATATATGCCTGAAGCTCCTCCTTCTTCCATACTGGCCTCCTATAAACATTGAGTTTTAACGGTCAGCTCCCCACATCTATCATGTCCCTCAGTCCTCTCTTAGACCGACCGTTGAGGGGATCAGAAAAGGGGGACTGGGGGGACTGGAACTCCAGCCCAACGTCTCTTCACGTTCTCTCCCCTCCTGTGGTCATATAGTCTCTTCATGGTGGTCCAGGACTTCTTAATTAACCTCCTGGTCCGTCTTAGTATCAAAACTCTGGGGGGTCCTGGAAAACAAACGTATTCCACTCATCATCGAAACAACAGATGCACAAATAGCTGCACCCAGAAGGAATCAACCTACAGGAAGGAAACTTGGTGGGTAGGTTGGACATTGTGAGACATGCAAATGGGTTAGCACCACTTGCATGCATGTGGTGCAAGCCAGGGCGGGCCTTATCAGTGTACCTGACTGACCCCACAGCCACAATTGCGGACACTGAGCCAGCAGTGATGCCAGAGAGAGTCTTGCCATCTCAAGGCTTCACCACTAGGGTCTAATCCACCAGATGTTGTAAAGAAGACACCTTCATGACCGGCTCAAGTTCCCAGTATGGGCTTAGAACAATAACTGGTCATCCAGAATCATACCTGGGCTTCTTGCATCTTCAGGCTCCTGACACCAGAACAAATCCTGAGTGGGGGCATCAGCAGTTTGGGCAGGCAGCTATGACTGTGGGACCACAGTTTGAAGACATTCAGTACAATGGACCATACGGCGCAGTCTCCAGTTGCCTTAAATGGCGTTGAGTTATTAAGGAATCCCAGGCAGATGTGTGTATGTGGTGTCTGACGGTGTACACCATGCTGTAGTGTGACGGTGTGGACAAAGGGATGCCTGGAAAGTGCCACTGCTGCTATTTTTAACCGCATGAAGCTTTCTCCCCATGTTTATAGATAACAGTGTGTCATACTGTGTCAGAAACCACATAAACAAGCCTGTTCTGAACATCTCAACACTGTCTGAAATGTGTGATGATTTAGTGGTGGCCTTAGGATCATGCTGTTTGGTGATACCAGCAAGCTTCCAGTACTGTTTAGCTACGTTAGCCTCGTAGCTGCGGTGCTGGAACTAAAGATGTACAGCTCAGGCCCCAGACGCGTGGCTGTGAGGGAGGGCCGGTGTAAATGACGTTTACTTTTTAAGGCCTTCATTTTCAGAGGGTTTCTTAGCTGAATGAATGTCATTCACAGAGAATCATACAGTAATAGGTCACTTTCACAGCGCTCCTATCTCTCTCCGGATCACTTGTTTTTCCACTCAGCCTACTTGGCGTGATCTTTAAGATTGTGCAACCTGAATTCTGTCAAAGTGAAAGTGTGCAGATATACTGTTTTTCTTTTCCTGCACGCTCGGAGTGAGAAGCAGGTCAACACCCACCGATCATGTCGTATCAAGTGTGTGTGCGGGTACGGCTGGGTGTTTATCAGAGGTGTGAATCTTTTGTGGAACTTTCGCCTTGCGTCGCAGGCAGGTCAGCTCTTTACGAAATCGCGAAGTGATCATTACACTCTTGTAAAGGATGGGTCAAAGACAGGGCACGTTTGTTTATAGGTGGAGTGTCCAGGAGTTCAGATGTACAGTATATACAGTAAGTATTCAGAGTGTCCAGGAGTTCAGATGTACAGTATATACAGTAAAGTGCCTGAGAGTGTCCAGGAGTTCATATGTACAGTATATACAGTAAAGTGTCTGAGAGTGTCCAGGAGTGCAGATGTACAGTATATACAGTAAAGTGTCTGAGAGTGTCCAGGAGTTCAGATGTACAGTATATACAGTAAGTATCCAGAGTGTCCAGGAGTTCAGATGTACAGTATATACAGTAAGTGTCCAGAGTGTCCAGGAGTTCAGATGTACAGTATATACAGTAAGTATCCAGGAGTTTAGATGTACAGTATATACAGTAAAGAGACACTTACTGTATATACTGTACATCTGAACTCCTGGACACTTACTGTACACACTGTACATCTTAACTCCTAGACAATCTCAGACACTTTACTGTACATACTGTATATCTGCACTCCTGGACACTCTGGACACTTACTGTATATACTGTATATCTACACTCTGGACACTTACTGTATATTCTGTACATCTGAACTCCTGGACACTCTCAGACACTTACTGTATATACTGTACATCTGCACTCCTGGACACTCTCAGACACTTTACTGTATATACTGTACATATGAACTCCTGGACACTCTCAGGCACTTTACTGTATATACTGTACATCTGAACTCCTGGACACTCTCAGACACTTACTGTATATACTGTACATCTGAACTCCTGGACACTCTCAGACACTTACTGTATATACTGTACATCTGAACTCCTGGACACTCGCAGACACTTTACTGTATATACTGTACATCTGAACTCCTGCACACTCGCAGACACTTTACTGTATATACTGTACATATGAACTCCTGGACACTTACTGTATATACTGTACATCTGAACTCCTGGACACTCCCAGGCACTTACTGTATATACTGTACATATGAACTCCTGGACACTTACTGTATATACTGTACATCTGAACTCCTGGACACTCGCAGACACTTTACTGTATATACTGTACATCTGAACTCCTGGACACTTACTGTTTATACTGTACATCTGAACTCCTGGACACTCTCAGACACTTACTGTATATACTGTATATCTGAACCCCTGGACACTCGCAGACACTTTACTGTATATACTGTACATCTGAACTCCTGCACACTCGCAGACACTTTACTGTATATACTGTACATATGAACTCCTGGACACTTACTGTATATACTGTACATCTGAACTCCTGGACACTCGCAGACACTTTACTGTATATACTGTACATCTGAACTCCTGCACACTCGCAGACACTTTACTGTATATACTGTACATATGAACTCCTGGACACTTACTGTATATACTGTACATCTGAACTCCTGGACACTCGCAGACACTTTACTGTATATACTGTACATCTGAACTCCTGGAGACTCCCGGACACTTACTGTATATACTGTACATCTGAACTCCTGGACACTCTCAGACACTTTACCTCTATACCACTATCTATCTATCCATCTATCTTCACAGACACAGTTGGGTGTTAATGGGGGTGGGGGGAGTGTTCAGGGTGTTGAGTTTGTGTGTGTGTTTAGGGGGCAGAAGGGGGAGATGGGGTTGAGCAGGGAGAGAGTTCAGCATCCTGACAGCCTGGTGGAGGGAGCTGTCCCTCAGTCTGCTGGTCCCAGCCGTGAGACTCCACAGTCTCCTCCTTGATGGCAGCAGATTGAAACAGATGTGCAGTGGGTGTGTAGGATCTCCGGCCAAGCGGAGGGCTTGTGCTGTGTAAGTCCTGAAGGGAGGGGAGAGAGGTGCAGACAGTCTTCTCTATACTGTCTACTGTTGCAGCTTCTTCTGTTCTGCTTCTGTCACCAGGTTCGATTTAAAGGTCCCATAGAATGAAGAAATGAAAAAGTTCAGCACGTTACCTACGCAAAATTACAAAAATCTGTACCTTAGTTTACATAGTAATCTGTAGTAATGTCTCAGTAAACGAAGATCAGTGATGACCAGGCGAGGGCCCAGTACTGAGCCCTGGTGAACCCCATGGGAAACACTATGTGAGTGTTAGGAAATTGACAGACTTATGGGTTTGTGCAGGAATTGCCCGGTCCACCAGCGGGAGGCTGCGGAGGCTGGAGAGAGGAGACTCTACAGGTGCTGCTGGAGCTGGTAAGTACAGTGGGTGTGGTTTACACACACACACAGGGGGCAATATGATACTTTACATTTCTACATTTTATAATAACATATTACATAGTAATCAGCTACACCAACACGCATTTGCACTTTCCTTTTTTTTACTTAATTAACAATGACCTTATACGTCCACTCACTGGCCACTTTATTGGAAACAGCCGCCCTGTGCTTCCAATCATTGGGCCCCTATTTGGTTTTCCACTCACTGTCCACTTTTTGGAAACACCTATTTGTGTCCTACCAATGGGAGCACTCGCTTATCTGTATCTACCTAAAAATCACAGAGAGATCAACTTTGTTTGGCTAATTTAATTCCACTGCTTCCAAATGTGATATTGAAATAAGAATATTATCGCTGGACTTGCAGTTTAATGTAAACATGATTCTTAATGTATGTTTCCAGCTATGGAGAAAGAGGCCCCCGAGGGTTCCTAGTATAAACCCACCCCAGGAGGAAATGCTCATAATGTAGGTGCAGATGCAAAGAGAGAAGGTAGTGATGCGAGCTAGGAGTTTTAAAGGGTGTCCATGATGAAAGCAGAACCGAAAACGTAAAAAGAAAGGAAAAGCTAGACCTAAAAAACCTAGACCAGAAAATAACCTAAAAATAACACCAGAACCAAAAAAACAGTACATGAACATGCAGAATTCGAAGTGCTGAATCCAACAGACAAATATGGAAAACACACAAAAATAATAAACCCTACAGCCAGCAGTGCAGAGCATGGGACAGGACAAACACAGGCAGACAGACATAAATACAGGAGTAAGCTGAACACGGAACACCTGAGAACAGTCACAGGGCGGGGCAACCGATTGTACACAGGTGAGGGGCAAAGCAAAGGGGCGGAGCGATTAAGCAGCAGGGAAACCAAAACAAGAACAGAAGCACATGGCTAGAGACATGAGGGACAGTCAATAAAAGAGGAAAACGGAAAAAAGCCTAAACAAAACAAGGACAAGGACAAGACAGGGTGTTACTGTGCGTAGCAGCGATCCCGCCCGCATTGCCCTCAGCCTGTTTCCAGCACGCTCCGGAGATCCAGCTGTTGGTAAAAGCTTTGTATGGTGATATCACCTCCCAAAGCATATGTACTCTTCTACCCATCAAACCCGGCAAAGCACACGTCTAGGTTCTTTACACTTATAGGTTCTTCAAGCTTGTAGGTTCTTTAAGCTTAAATGTGTAGGTTCTATAAGCTTGTAGGTTCTTTAAGCTTAAATGTGTAGGCTCTATAAGCTTGTAGGTTCTTTAAGCTTAAATGTGTGGGTTCTTTAAGCTTGTAGGTTCTTTAAGCTTAAATGTGTGGGTTCTATAAGCTTGTAGGTTCTTTAAGCTTAAATGTGTGGGTTCTTTAAGCTTGTAGGTTCTTTAAGCTTAAATGTGTAGGTTCTTTAAGCTTAAATGTGTGGGTTCTTTAAGCTTGTAGGTTCTTTAAGCTTAAATGTGTAGGTTCCTAAAGCTTAAATGTCTAGGTTCTTTAAGCTTCTAGGATCTTTAAGCTTAAACATGTAGGTTCTATAAGCTTATAGGTTCTTTAGGCTTAAACGTGTAGGTTCTTTAAGCTTGTAGGTTCTTTAAGCTTAAACATGTAGGTTCTATAAGCTTGTAGGTTCCTAAAGCTTAAATGTCTAGGTTCTTTAAGCTTAAATGTGTAGGTTCTTTAAGCTTGTAGGTTCTTTGAGGTTAAACATGTAGGTTTTATTTAATAACTTCAATTTCAGGTATATAATTCCCCAAGCATACTTTATGTTAAGTAAGTATATCAGTACTGCTGTACTAGTAGTATAGTGTAGTATAGTGTAGTATAGTGTACTTGTTAGCATACTGTGTAGGTACTTCTTGGGACCTAATTGGCCACTCTTCAGGAATGCTTTAGTTTAGTTATACGGCATATTAATTTGATGTAACCGTTGGAAACTCAGTTCACAACTAGTTTACCTTAAAGGACACTTACTAGTTTACTATGATACCCTAACAACACTATAATTGAACTTATAGGTACCAGTTGTGAACTTTTATTTATTTATTTATTTTTGTCTGTTTATGAAACTTGTTGGTCCTACATGGGAATCTTGTCATTCTGCTGCCTCAGTCTTTGAGCACCAGGGCACCACCAGCCGAGCAGCGCTAGGATGGGGTCAGGATCACAAACCGGTCTACCTAATTGTGGGGTTTGAATCCATGTCCTTCTAGGTCTAGGCTCTCCTACCACCAGGCTACCGGCCACCCCTTTTCTGTAGGTGTAGAAAACCCCAATGCACAACTACATTTATATCCAAGCCATGCTGTGCACTGGGGGTTACACGACTTGAGAATTTTTACAGTTGACAGTTCTGTGATGACGGCTGTGTCGACATCAGGGACAAAGCCAAACTTCACAGGTCAGTAGAGCATGATGTGTCCTTTCCAGCAAGTCCTGAATCACTCTGCAAGTCTTCAGGGAACTGGACACCTTGTTATTGTTATAATCATGTAACTAGTGACTAGTCATCATCAAGCTTAAAGCAGCACTGCTGAGTAAAGCTGATTAGTTGACTAGTTTGAACATATAGACATACTCTTAGTTTACTAGTTATGTGCTTCTGTCCTACTTCTTCGTCTATACAAGTAGAGTTTATAAAGTATGATTACAAGTGCAAGTCGTGTTCAGTATATCTCTGATGTTGTTTAGTATATATCTTATGTTGTTTAGTATATCTCTGGTGATGTTCAGTAGATCAGATAATGTTCAGTGTATATCTGATGTTGTTCAGTATATCTTTGATGATGTTTGGTAGATATGTGGCGATGTTTGGTAGATATGTGATGATGTTCAGTATATCTTTGATGATGTTCAGTAGACCTCTGATGATGCTCAGTAGATCTCCCATGATGTTCAGTAGATTTCCCATTATGTTTAGTATATCTCTGATGATGTTCAGTAGACCTCTGATGATGTTCGGTAGATATGTGATAATGTTTAGTAGATATGTAATGTTCAGTATATCTCTGATGGTGTTTACTAGATATGTGATAATGTTCTGTATATCTCTGATGATGTTCAGTTTACCTCTGATGGTGTGTAGTATATCTCTGACGATGTTCAGTAGATATGTGATATTCAGTTTATCTCTGATGGTGTTTAGTAGCTCTGTGATAATGTTCAGTATATCTCTGATGGTGCTTAGTATATCTCTGACAATGTTCTTTTTACATCTGATGGTGTTTAGTATATCTCTGACAATGTTAAGTAGATATGTGATGATGTTCAGTATATCTCTGACATTGTTCAGTAGATATGTGATGTTCAGTGAATCTCTGATTGTGTTTAGTATATCTCTGACGATGTTCTGTTTACCTCTGATGGTGTTTATTATATCTCTGACGTTGGTCAGTAGATATGTGATGATGTTCAGTATATCTCTGACATTGTTCAGTAGATATGTGATGTTCAGTAGACCTCTGATGGTGTTTAGTATTCAGTAGATCTCTGATGGTGTTTAGTATATCTCTGACGTTGTTCAGTAGATATGTGATGATGTTCAGTATATCTCTGACGTTGTTCAGTAGATATGTGATGTTCAGTAGACCTCTGATGGTGTTTAGTATATCTCTGACGATGTTCAGTAGATCTCTGATGGTGTTCAGTATATCTCTGACGTTGTTCAGTAGATATGTGATGTTCAGTAGATCTCTGATGGTGTTTAATATATCTCTGACGATGTTCAGTAGACCTCTGATGGTGTTTAGTATATCTCTGATGATGTTCAGTAGATATCTGATGATGTTCAGTATATCTCTGACGTTGTTCAGTAGATATGTGATGTTCAGTAGATCTCCGATAGTGTTTAGCAGATCTGTGACTTGTTAGTGAAGAGTGTTGCGGGGTTGGTTGTGTTTAGGTGGCTCCAGGTTTCTGGCTGATAGCTGTGGGTCTGTTTGACCTTGGAGAGGTGGGCACAGTGGCGTGTTTGGAAGTGGTACCTACCAGGTGGGAATACCCGCTGTTCCAGTGGCCTAGACAGCAGTGTAGTTCCGCCTGCGCCCTTGGCACATCCTCTGCTTTACTTTGGGTGGTGATGTGACTGTGTGTGCTCCACCGTGGGTGCTAATGCCCAGTTCTCACGTGGGGTCATATGGCTGTGTGTCTGCGAGCCGGATGAGCTGGGCTGTTTCTCTTTATGGCAGGACTAATGGCTTCTGTTCTGTTCAGTGGGGTGATGGCTCATCTCTGAGGCATCCTCTCTCAGTGAGAGGAGTAAACCGTATTTGCCGTGTCAGCGTTTCTTCCTGCCTCCACTATTAACACAGAAACACATGCAGATGCTCGCAAATAATCAGCTGCTTGATCCATGACACATGCTCCATTACACACACTGGAATAGGCTTTTAATGCCAAGTTGTTTTGCATCTATGGCCTAATGTTAACAGACTACGCTCCTTGGCAGAACAGTTCGTAATCATGATTTTATTATTATTACTATTAATAAATCATCTGCATCACCATGCTAAGCTTATTTGATTGCAAGTCAAAAGCCCATTTTATACAGGCGTGTTTGATGTTCAGTGTATCATTACAGCCTCCGTGCTTTTTTCAGGGGACTTCCGGTTTTCCGTCTTCTGCTGGGATGTTTTTCCACACATTCCACAAAGCCCAGTCTCGGAAGTTGCTTGCACTTTTACTTAGAATGCAAGATTAGATCCAGTTCCTGAATCTTATAGTGCAATATTCCTTCTCTCAGTGAGGAGCTTCTTAAACAGCTACACCTCCTTTCAGACCTCCATAGCGTGGAGGTGTGTTCTCACAGTGGAGAGATGGACAGAAATGCCTGTGGAGGTTCTCAGCAGGAGTGGAGTTTGATGTTCTCCTCACAGAAGTACGGTCTGGGCCTTTGTCCAGCAGGTGGTGCTGATGAGCCAGGGAGGTACATGCGTTACTTAACGTTCCACTCCACGTGCACTTTGTTAGGTAAACCCATTTGTACCTACACTCACTGTCTATTTTACCAGCTCCATTTACCTTATAGGTGCCCTTTGTAGTTAGACTGTAGTTCAGTGGTCAGGACCCCCACAGGACCACCACAGAGAGGGTATTATGTGGATGGTGGATCATTCTCAGCACTGCAGTGACACTGGCATGGTGGTGGTGTGTTAGTGTGAGTGGATCAGACACAGCAGTGCTGCTGGACACCTCAGTGTCACTACTAGACCGAGAACTGTTTACCAACCAACACTAATTTAGCCAAAAGGGTCCTGTGGGCAGCATCCTATGGGCAGTGTCCTGTGGGTAGCATCCCAAGGGCACTGTCCTGTGGGCACCATCCTGTTGGCAGCATTCTATGGCCAGCACCCTATGGGCAGTGTCCTTTGGGCAGCATCCTGTTGGCAGCATCCTATGGGTAGTGGCCTGTGGTCAGTGTCCTGCGGGCAGCATCCCAAGGGCACTGTCCTGTGGGCACCAACCTGTGGGCAGCGTCCGGTGTGCAGTGGCCTGTGGGCAGTATCCTATGGGCAGTGTCCTTTGGGCAGCATCTCAAGGGCACCATGCTGTGGGCACCGTCCTGTGGTCAGTGTCCTGTGGCCAGCATTCCAAGGGCACTGTCCTGTGGGCAGCATCCCATGGGCAGTGGCCTGTGGGCAGCATCGCAACGGCACCATGCTGTGTGCACGGTCCTGCTGGCAGTGTCCTGCTTGCAGTGTCCTGCTGGCAGTGTCCTGTGGGCAGTGTCCTGTGACCACTGATGAGGGACTAGAGGATGACCATCACTGCACTGCGCAGCAGCAGATGAGCTATCGTCTCTGACTGTACATCTACAAGGTGGACCAGCAAGGTAGGAGTGTCTAATAGAGTGGACAGTGAGTGGACACAGTGTTTGAAGATGATGCTTTATATAGAAGCTTAAAGATTTTCGGGATCTTTTTCGGGATCTTGATCTTGATTTCCCTTTTTACTCATCCAAACTCTGATGCTAATAAAAATGGGCCTCATAGCACTGTATCAGTTCCTCCTGTTTACACACAGTGAGCTCTGAAAAGGCGTGTGGATTACAGGCCTGGGCGTTTAATGCAGTTAACATCATCAGCCAATCATCAACATCTGCTCTGGAGCCATCTTCCACATATGGAACAAGACATTCCCTGCCCTCTAGATCCTCATCTCCATCTATGAGTCCTGTAACTCACACTAACAATAAAATACCGGCCCATTGCCCAAATCTACTCGGTAGGTTTCCCACCAAACGAGTCTGAATGACTTTGCCTACACCCTAATCATTCGGTTACACAGACTACAATACGCCATATCTGATATACTGAGAGCCCCAACTGATTAAACGTGTTCTCTGGAGGATGTCTTAACTTATCCCTTTGACTAATTAGCAAATTAGCGTGTACTTTGACTGTGAGGTATGATAGACGTCAGCATGGCAGGTGCTGAAATGAGAGAAATGAGGGTCTGATGATGCAGATGCGGATGGAGGTTAGGCTGGAAACATGCTGGAGTGTTGCTGTAATGAGTGTGGGGGTTTTACAGCTCTCATAGAGCCGGCATTGTTCCTGTGTCTCAGAAGCCTTGGGCACTGAGCTTTACGAGGCAGGAGATATCCGTCTGTAAATCAAGGACGGCTCAACAACTCCGGTTGCAGATTAACCGAGACGTTAAAACAATGGGATTGAATGTCGTGTTCTCAAGGGGGTTTATGGCAGGGTGTTGGGTGATTGCGTGATGATGGTGTGAACACTGGAATACAGAAACCGACATGTCGTAATCCGCTTATGCTGTTCCAGACTGAAGACAGGGCCTGTGTCTGGGCCTTGGACCGTGTGCTTCAATCTCTTGGTAGGTGTGAAGACGCAGGGTGGGTGTCATCACGTGTCTCCACTTCCTGCCATTTCAAATTAAAAGCCCTCTGCAGAGTTGTGTGATTGCTAAATGACACTCATCAACAAAAGAACAGCTGCACCCGGATAGAGGTGTGGGAGTGCGGTGCTGTTGGGAAGGAAGATAAAGGCGACCAGGATCAATAACTGATGATACATTTAGACTGATATGATCAATATTTATGGAGCTACACATACAGAAGCCTGTCTCTCAGTACGGTGTTGGGCCGCCATGTTTGCTAACCCAACACGCCAGACGTCTCGGTATGGAGCTGTAGAGCTTCCTAATGGTGTCCTGTGATAATCCATCCCATGCAGCTTGAATATCCTCCCACAGTTCCTGCAGATGGTGTGGTAGGGGTGGAGGTGGAGTGACACCAGGCCTTCTGGACTGACCACGGTGCCTCCACACGCTGATTCGTTGGTCGTCTCCACCAAAACAAAAGCAGGACTCATCACTGAAGATGACCCGCTGCCATTCTGAGTCACTCCATGACAGTCTGGTACGACACCACTGCAGTCTTTGGTGACGGTTAAGGACAGTCGTTGTAATGGTCTGTGTGCATGTAGTCCTGTGTGGTGCAGCCGTCTGCCAATGGTGCCGGCAGGATGACTCATGGAGGACACCACTGCTCGCTGAATGTCTACAATCGTGGCTGTTGAGTCAGTCAGGTACGGAGATAAGGTCCGTCCTTGCTTACGATAGAGAGAGATAG
>JAMWET010000354.1:0-15000 GCA_024036415.1 Prochilodus magdalenae | reverse complement strand
AAATGATCAACATCCAGTTCTAGCCTGAGAACATTCAGCCCAAATTCTATCCCCAGCTCCAAGTTAACTCTCCAAACCTGAGTGCAAACTGTATCCCAACAAACTGGTCGGAATTCAATTTTCACACTTGTTCATTTAGAAAGTGCCCTATAATGTTCATATGATCCACACATCATTCTGACAGACTGTAAAACACCACAGGAAGTGTAGGGGGCGATATGATCCACATGGTCGTTCTGACAGACTGTGATACACTACAGAAAGTGTAGGGGGTGATATGATCCACACAGTCATTCTGACAGACGGTAATAGACTACAGGAAGTGTAGGGGGCGATATGATCCACACAGTCATTCTGACAGACGGTAATAGACTACAGGAAGTGTAGGGGGCGATATGACTTACATGGTCATTCTGACAGACAGTAATACACTACAGGAAGTGTAGGGGGCGATATGACTCACACGGTTATTCTGACAAAGTGTAATACACTACATGAAGTGTAGGGGGCGATATTATCCAAACGATCGTTCTGACGGACTGTAAAATACTACAGGAAGTTTAGGGGGCGATATGACCCACACACTCGTTCTGACAGACTTTAATACACTACAGGAAGTGTAGGGGGCGATATGACCCACACACTCATTCTGACAGACTGTAATATGCTACAGGAAGTGTAGGGGGCGATATGACCCACACACTCGTTCTGACAGACTGTAATACGCTACAGGAAGTGTAGGGGGCGATATGACCCACACACTCATTCTGACAGACTGTAATACACTACAGGAAGTGTAGGGGGCGATATGACTTCTATTGTTTCATTTAAATAGGTCATTTTGTACAGAACCGACAGTGAAGTTTGAGCTGGACTCTGACAGTATTTGAAAAATGATGACTGAAACCGACCATAACCGGGTCCTGTGGCATTCAGACCGATATTTCAAGTTGTAGGTCGGAGGGTTCTAAAGACCCCTGCGATAGATTCTGCAGTGAGACAGGATGGGGACGGGGGGGAGAGGGATAAATGGGGAATAACGGCGGGACAGATGGGGAACAGAATGAGAGTGGATGAATGCTGTCCAGTGGGATGGTGGATGTGTGTGTGTGGAACTCCAGGCTGCCACGAAGGGGAAGTGCATTCCCAGCTGCGTGTATGGATCCACTCTACAAGCTGTCCAACAGCAGTGCATTTGCACTCCACACACAAACATGCACACGCACACAAACATACATGCTAGAGCTCAAATATTTGTCTGAACCCAAAGGAACCCGACTGCTCACATCAGGCCCAAGTCAGGTTCAGATTTCACTGTCAACATGTTCTACTCCTTAGTTTAGTGTAGCCCCTATGAAAGGCCCCCTAGTGGCCGGGACACCAGTGCATCATTAGGTTAATTAAGATTGTGCTGGGGTGAAATGTTGTGACTCTGTGTTAAGCTGCCAGAGAGCAATGAGGGGTCAGACAGGAGGGGTGAGATCCTCCTGCTGTGAAAACAGTTCACACTGTTTCACAAAGTCCGCTGAGCCAGGATGAAATGAAAAACAGCTTCCTAGATATAAAACATCACGCACAACTGCCACACTGAAGAAATGACCACAGTAAAAAGACTCGCCTGCCCACGTACAAAGACATCCGTCTGGTTCAGACTGGTTAGTCATTTTCAGACAGAAAAATGTAGCACTCAGAATGTGATGACGTGATTCGGGTCGGGTCAGTTTTGGGTAGACAGAATTCTTTTTGGACTGAGGTCAGGTTTGTACATGGAAGTTGATGATGTGATTCAGGCCGGGTCAGCTTTAAACAGAATTCTTTTTAGGACTGAGGTCGGGTTTAGACTCAGAATGATATGATGTGATTTGGGCCGGGTCAGCTTTAAACAAAATTCTTTTTAGGACTGAGGTCGGGTTTAGACTCAGAATGATATGATGTGATTCGGGCCGGGTCCGTTTTTGACAGAATTCTTTTTTGGACTGAGGCCAGGTTTAGACTCAGAATGCTATGATGTGATTTTGGGCCAGATCAGCTTTAAACAGAATTCTTTTTAGGACTTGAGTCAGGTTTAGACTCAGAATGTGATGACGTGATTCGGGTCGGGTCAGTTTTGGGTAGACAGAATTATTTTGGACTGAGGTCAGGTTTGTAGATGGAAGTTGATGATGTGATTCAGGCCGGGTCAGCTTTAGACAGAATTCTTTTTAGGACTTAGGTCAGGTTTAGACTCAGAATTTGATGATGTAATTTGGGCCGGATCAGCTTTAAACAGAATTCTTTTTGGACTGAGGTCAGGTTTAGACTCAAAATGATATGATGTGATTTGGGCCGGGTCAGCTTTAGACAGAATTCATTTTAGGACTTAGGTCAGGTTTCGACTCAGAATATGATGTGATTCGGGCCGGGTCAGTTTTTGACAGAATTCTTTTTTGGACTGACGTCAGGTTTCGACTCAGAATGATATGATGTGATTCAGGCCGGGTCAGCTTTATACAGAATTCTTTTTGAACTCATGTCAGGTTTGGACTCAGAATGTGATGAAGTGATTTGGGCCGGGTCAGCTTTATACAGAATTCTTTTTGGACTGAGGTCGGGTTTAGACTCAGAATATTATGATGTGATTTGGGCCAGGTCAGCTTCAGACAGAATTCTTTTTAAACACATGTCAGGTTTGGACTCGGAATGTGATGAAGTGATTCAGACCGGGTCAGCTTCAGACTGAATTCCTCTTGTACCCATGTCAGGTTTTGACTCGGAATCTGATGATGTGATTCGGGCCGGGTCAGCTTAAAAGTTTTTTTGTTTTTATCTCATGTCAGATTTGGAATTTAGAATGTGATGATGTGATTCGGGCCAGGTCAACTTTAGACAGAATTCTTTTTGAACAGGTTTAAACTTTAGATGCGTTGACGTGATATGAGTCGGATCAGTTTTACATAGAACTCTTTTTGGTCAGGTTTGGATTCAGGTTCTGATGATGTGTTTTGGGTCAGGTCAGTTTCAGGCTGAATTGTTTTGACTGCTGTGCTTCGAGTCGAGTCTTGTCAGGCTCAGATCTATTTTATTAAGCTCTGACCAGATTCAGCCTCAAATCCTGATAATGTGATTCAGGTTGGGTCTAGTAGAGATGGAATTCATCAGGCTTTGGGCCGATTCTGGCTTAAAACTTGTGTTTAAGGTCGAATTGGGTTGGGCTTAAGCAGTATTTTCTTGATGATGTAAGTTGGTCAAGTTGAGTGATACCGGTATCGGACTCTGGCCAGGTTCTGCCTCAAAACTGGGTGAAGTGTTTAAGGTTAAGTTGGGTTGGGCTCAAGCTGAAATGTTCATTCTCTGGACAGGTTCCACCTCAGAGTCTCATGATGTGGTGTGGGTTGAGTTGGTTTGGGTTTTGGGCCCTGGACTCTTTCAGCTTTAAAACGTGATGCTTTGGGTTGGTAAAGTTGAATCAGGCTCTGACAGAATTCATGGGGCTCTGGCCAGATTCAGCCTCAAAACTCAATGATGTGGACAAAGTCGGGTCGGGTCGGTTCGGGCTTGGGGTGTGTTTGGGTTCAGGACACAATTTCCACACAGAGTGAAGGGAATCATTCAGCAGTTTCAAAGGAATCCCTGTTTGCTGGGTCTTTAGTATATGGTCAATGGGAATATACTAAATATACTAGATATTAATTTCTTTATTTTTAATAGCAGAACAAAATCATTTCTGGAAATCATTCAGCACCTGCCTATGTGTTCTTAACCAGGTCAAATTAAGTGCAACATGGGTCAGTTATATATGGCTACTAAATAACCAATATTGGCCAACCGGCCAGATGCACCAGCAGCTCTGGGTATCAGTTATATAATAAGTAGAAATCAATATTAGGTTTAAAATACATGTGCATTTAATAATCCCATAGCAGGGCTCTTTGTTATTATCATTAAACTATATTGTAAACAAGTTATAAATAAATATATTGCAGTTTACTTTTAATCCAATTATGTAGCTATATAAAAAATGTCATATCAACAAAAATCGTAATCTTGTTTATTTGTTTATTTATGTTTATCTGGTGTATATTGTCATCACAAAGATCAAATAAACACACAGAAGTCCTGATTTACACAAAAACATAAACACCTGATGAGGAGCAGTCCGAGCGCTACCGTTCAAAACCACCCCAGTTATCCCAATATGTGATAGCTTCCTTAATCATAAGTGGGATGAGCAACCATGCAAGGGCTGCAGTGCTAAATGGGATGTTGATGTCCTTTATACTTGAGGACAGTGACCTCTTTTTAGTGACCTGACTTTCAGGTTCATGTAACAGCGTAAAGCCGCTGACCTCAACACTGCGGTCTGTGCAGTAAACAAACCAGAAAGACAGCCATAATGTTGAGGGGTCTTCTCACAGTGGAGGGATGGACGAGATGTAGAGATCTGACATTCCATCCGTTCATCAATTTTGCAGGCCTACTAGGTCTTGCAGGTGGTTGTTAAGAATCCCGCTTTCTCTGCAGGATTTAACTCTTATTGACTTATGCAAGTGTGAAATCGTATACGCTATATTACCAGAAGTATCCGCTCGTCTGCCTTCACACGCTTCCCATTCTTAATCCATAGGGTTTAATATGATGTCGGCCCACCCTTTGCAGCTGTAACAGCTCCGACTCTTCTGGGAAGACTGTCTATAAGGTTTAGGAATGTGTTGATGGGAATTGTTGACCATTCCTCCGGAAGTGCATATGAGAGGTGAGACACCGGTGTTGGACGAGAAGGCCTGGCTCACAGTCTCCACTCTAACCACCACTGCATTAGATGCTTTGCACTGGGCTTGGTGAGGATGTTGGATGCAGCTGCTCGGCCATGGAAACCCATTCCATGGAGCTCTCTACTCACTGTTCCTGAGCTGATCTGAAGGCCATGTTGAGTTTGGAGGTCTGTAGTGACTGACTCTGCAGAACGTTGGTGACCTCTGCACACTATGCGCCTCAGCATCTGACATTTTACATGGCCTACCACTTTGTGGCTGAGTAGCTGTCGTTCCCAATCGCTACCACTGACAGTGGACTGTGGAGGGAATTTCACGACTGGACTGTTGCACAGGTGGCCTCCTATCATGGTACCACGCTGGAGTTCACTGAGCTCCTGAGAGTGACCCGTTCTCTCACTATTGTCTGTAGGAGCAGTCTGTATGCCTAGGTGCCAGGGTTTACACACCTGTGATCTGAATGCTTAATGGTCGTTTGACTGGAAGCTAAATAAAGTGAGACAGTGCTGTGACAAGCAGCCCCATGTTCCTCTTTATTTTTAGGTTTTCCAGTTGATGTTGATGGACTTTACTTCCGGCGCCGACGCGAGTGGCTGCCTGTTCCAGTAGCTCCGTCCGTATTGTGTGTTTTTCTAGTTTTCTACCTTTATTTATTTGTCTTCTTGAATTTCCCTCTGGGATCAATAAAGTATCTATCTATCTATCTATCTATCTCTATCGATGTAAAGTCCCAGGCGTCTTATTGCATCCCTGCCGCATCTGTTTTGCCTCTGATACTCTGATTTATAGCGCTCACACAACCATCATAAATGGCTTTTCATCTCAGTCAACAAATGCAGTCCAGAACCTCCAGCTCATGTGGCCTGCAGCCCGCACACTGCAGGGGCGTAGTGACCTCGAGTTGCGGTGTCACATTTTTCAGGGACTTGTGTTGTGCTACTGTGTGCTACCACATGGGGGCAGTGCAGTTCTCCGGATCCTAAACTGATCTTTTTTTCATTCTCGGAAATGTTAGTGGGCAGAACGTTTCAAAGAGGCGTATTTGTTCTCTAGACTCTCAGTCTGTCAGTTCTTACATACACTGTTCTGCGTGCAGAAACCTCTCCTCCCTCGTTTCCTCTATTCCTGCCTCTCTTCAGGCCTATTCTGCACTCGCACACTCTCGCTCAGGCAGTCTCTCGCTCACTTGCTCTCTAGACCTAGATTGTTTTCCCAGCGTTCAGGCATTTCAGGATTTTATTAGGGGGAAATGGTCCACTCGGCTTCTTCTGCTGCTGCCTGCTGGCGAGCTGGAACCACAGAAGCCGAGGAATGAACAAATAAGAATATGCTGTCGAAGAGTCGAGGCGGAGGAGTGGCCACTCATCCTGCTCATGGAGATAGATCTGCCGCCCTCTCAGCGCTAGTCATAACCTGGAACACTGAATAAGCTCCCACTTAACACCTTTTTCAGACGTCCCTGATTGGTCGGACTAGGCCAATGAGATTTGCAGTAACTGTTAAACTTCACTAACACTTAAATTAGCAGTAACAGATAAATCAGCACTAACACTTGAACATAACTAACACTTAAATTAGCACTAACACTTAAATCAGCACTAACACTTAAACACCACTAACACTTTAACACTGCTAACACTTAAATCAGCACTAACACTTAAACACCACTAACGCTTAAATCAGCACTAACACTTAAACACCACTAACACTCAAATTAGCAGTAACACTTAAATCAGCACTAACACTTACATAAGCACCAATACTTATATTAGCAGTAACATGTCAATCAGCACTAACACTTAAACACCACTAACACTTAAATTAGCAGTAACACATAAGTCTGCACTAACACTTGAACACCACTAATGCTTTAATCAGCACTAACACGTACTTTAGCAGTAACACATAAATCAGCATTAACACTTAAGCACCACAAACGTGTAAATCAGCACTAACGCTTAAACATCACTAACGTGTAAATCAGCACTAACGCTTAAACACCACTAACACTTAAATTAGCAGTAACACTTAAAACAACACTAACACTTACATAAGCACCAACACTTACATTAACAGTAACACTTAAATCAGCACTAACACTTACAATAGCAGTAACGCGTTAATCAGCACTAACACTTAAACACCACTAACACTTACATTAGCAGTAACGCGTAAATCAGCACTAACACTTAAACATCACTAACACTTACATTAGCAGTAACGCGTAAATCAGCACTAACACTTAAACACCACTAACACTTAAATCAGTACTAACATTTAAACACCACTAACACGTAAATCAGAACTAACACTAAAACACCACTAACACTTAAATTAGCAGTAACACTTGTATTACAGGAAAGCCAACGTAGTGTTAGGAGTCTTGCCCAAGGAGTCTTATTGGTGTAGCACAGCATAGTCACCCAGACTGGGATTAGAACCCCAGTCTTCCGTAAGTCTCCTATATTGGGTGAGCTCACTCCATATATGTTATCCACCGCGCTACACCAGTCACAGTCTGGAGGAGACGGTACCTCTGCTGCCTCTGTGTCTTTCTACCATGTGACTGCAAACAGCCTATATCTGAGCAGAGGTCAGAGGTCGGGCTGTCGGGATTCCGGTCGTAACTGTCTGTATGAGAGTGCTGATCGTGAGGTGATAACGCTGGGCGGTTCAGTCCACATGCTTTATCTGGCATAGCCGGCTGTATGCTCTCCACTGCAAACGACAGAGTGCTGGTCAGAGATCTGTCCATCCAGATCTACCCTGTAAAGATATGGTTCCTCTATTAGACAATGGTTCTGTTTAGAACCATCATCCCTCAGAAGAACCGTTTGCATGCCTAAATGAATAAAGAATGTGCTATATACGGTTCTATACTCCACCACAGAGGGTTCCCTATAGTATAAATGGTTCTATACTCCACCACAGAGGGTTCCTCTATAGTATAAATGGTTCTATGCTTCACCATAGAGGGTTCCTCTATAGTATAAATGGTTCTATACTCCACCACAGAGGGTTCCTCTTTAGTATATGTGGTTCTATACTCCACCACAGAGGGTTCCTCTTTAGTATATGTGGTTCTATACACTACCACAGAGGGTTCCTCTATAGTATAAATGGTTCTATACTCCACCACAGAGGGTTCCTCTATAGTATAAATGGTTCTATACTCCACCACAGAGGGTTCCTCTATAGTATAAATGGTTCTATACTTCACCACAGAGGGTTCCTCTATAGTATAAATGGTTATATACTCAACCATGAAGGGTTCTTCTATAGTATAAATGGTTCTATACATTATCACAGAGGGTTCCTCTATAGTATAATGGTTCTATACTTCACCACAGAGGGTTCTTCTATAGTATAAATGGTTCTATACTCCACCACAGAGGATTCCTCAATAGTATGATGGTTCTATACATCACTATGAAGGGTTCCTCTATAGTATAAATGGTTCTATACTCCACCACAGAGGGTTCCTCTATAGTATAAATGGTTCTATACTCCACCACAGAGGGTTCCTCTATAGTATAAATGGTTCTATACTCCACCACAGAGGGTTCCTCTATAGTATAAATGGTTCTATACTCCACCACAGAGGGTTCCTCTATAGTATAAATGGTTCTATACTCTACCACAGAGGATTCCTCAATAGTATGATGGTTCTATACATCACTATGAAGGGTTCCTCTATTGTATAAATGGTTCTATACATCATCACAGAGGGTTCCTCTATAGTATAAATGGTTCTATACTCCACCACAGAGGGTTCCTCTATAGTATAAATGGTTCTATACATCACTATGAAGGGTCCCTCTATAGTATAAATGGTTCTATACTCCACCACAGAGGGTTCTTCTATAGTATAAAAGGTTCTATACTCCACCACAGAGGGTTCCTCTATAGTATACATGGTTCTATACTCCACCACAGAGGGTTCCTCTATAGTATACATGGTTCTATACTCCACCACAGAGGGTTCCTCTATATTATAAATGGTTCTATACTCAACCACAGAGGCTTCCTCTATAGTATACATGGTTCTATACTCCACCACAGAGGGTTCTTCTATGGTATAAAAGGTTCTATACTCCACCACAGAGGGTTCTTCTATAGTATAAAAGGTTCTATACTCCACCACAGAGGGTTCCTCTATAGTATACATGGTTCTATACTCCACCACAGAGGGTTCCTCTATAGTATAAATGGTTCTATACTCCACCACAGAGGGTTCCTCTATAGTATAAATGGTTCTATACTCCACCACAGAGGGTTCCTCTATAGTATAAATGGTTCTATACTCCACCACAGAGGGTTCTTCTATAGTATAAAAGGTTCTATACTCCACCACAGAGGGTTCCTCTATAGTATAAATGGTTCTATACTCCACCACAGAGGGTTCCCCTATAGTATAAATGGTTCTATACTCAACCACAGAGGGTTCCTCTATAGTATAAATGGTTCTATACTCAACCACAGAGGGTTCCTCTATAGTATAAATGGTTCTATACTTCACCACAGAGGGTTCTTCTATAGTATAAATGGTTCTATACTTCATCACAAGGAATAATAATAATAATATTACGAATAATAATAATAATATTACGAATAATAATAATAATAACAGAAGAAATACTCTAATAATAAATAAATAATGATTAGATGAACAGATCCTAACTGGAGATGGTGAAACAGAATATTGAGAACATCTGTGAATATAAAAGACAGTGAATAAGCTCTGGCCTTAGATACGCCCACACGCACCCACACGCACACCCTGCGTGCCAGTGACCGACAGCTGGGTACACAGCTGCAAGTAATGCTGGACGTTTATATCTGCAGCCTGCCTGCTTCAATTATTCCACACATGTAAAGCAGTAGCAGTCAGTCAGCCAGGACGTGTCGGGTGTCTTAGTGTCTGAGCGTTAGTGTCTTCAGTCTCCGCGCTGCAGCTACGAGGCTAATGTCGCCTGCGAGCAGCACCAGCTTATATACCGCTACCTGTTAGTGGGGGCTGCAGTATAGATCACCACACGCCTGGCCAAACTCAGACCCCTCTGCTGTATTAGCGGTTTATAGCTGGTAGGTTTATCCCTGTTTATGTAATGCGCATGGGCTCTTCGTGTTCCAGGTGAACGCTGTGCCGGGTGATATTTTGTCGTTGCCATGTAAACACAGCCTCGTCGTAAAAGCAGCCAACACACTCGGCACAGAGTACACAGCAGCTGGAGAGCAACTCACGATAGAGGTGAAGTGTGTGTGTGTGTGTGTGTGTGTGTGTGTGTGTGGCCTCGTGTGTCAGGCCTGTTCAGTGCTGATGTATGTCCACAGCCAGCAGCACCACAGAGATGTAGGTAAAAGTGCACAGAGACAGATTGTGTGCTCACTGAAACGCTTCCTATGTGCTATAGCTTTACCCTACACTGTTAGCTGTGCGGCACTTCACTTCTGGATGCGTCGTCTGTGATCTTTCAGCAGACTAAACAGATTAGAACCTCTAAATAAAGCACACTAAACAAGCTCTACACTGCCCCCCGGTGGAGTGTGCAGAGACGTCACTCGGTTCTTAGAGTACACTAACAGTTCTAATGAAATACCTGCTGTAATGTAAATACATGAGTCTGTCATACATGCTAATGTAAATATACAGGTTAGCTCATGTGAAGCTCATACATGGTGAGTTGGTGGAAGGTCCCAAGGTAGTGTGGGATTGCGATGGTGTTGGGAAGGAACGATAAGCGATGATGCATTGAAACTGATATGGGGAATATTTATTGAGCTACACATACAGAAGTCTGTCTCTCAGTATGGCGTCGGGCCGCCGCATTTGCTAACCCAACATGACAGACGTCTCTGCATGGAGCTGTAGAGGTTCCTAATGGTGTGATAATCCATCCCATGCAGCTTGAATATCCTCACAGTTCCTGAAGATGGTGCAGTAGGGGTGGAGGTGGGGTGTCACCAGGCCTTCTGGACCAGGCCATCTTGGTGATGACCACGGTGCCTCCACACACGTGTTCTCCACCAAGACTAAAGCGGGACTCGTCACTGAAGATGACCCGCTGCCATTCTGAGTCACGCCATGACAGTCTGGTACGACACCATTGCGGCCTTTGGTGACGGTGACGTGGTGTTAGGGACAGACGTTGTAACGGTCTGTGTGCATGTAGTCCTGCGTGGTGCAGTCAGCTGCCAACGGTGCTGGAGCTAACAGGACGACTCATGGAGGACATCGATGCTCACTGAATGTCTGCAATCGTGGCTGTTGGGTCAGTCAGGTACAGCGATAAGGTCCAGCCTTGCTTGTGTCACTTGCATGTCGGAGTCTCACAATGTCAAACCTACCCACCAAGTTTCAATCCTGTCAGCTGTTTCCTTCTGGGTGCAGCCATGTGTGCAACTGTTCTTTTGAGGATGAGTGTACAAACTGATGAGTTTTCTGGAAGGAACTGGAGGAACCGGTGGAGATTGTGTCTGCAGTGTAACGTCTTTATGCTAGATAAAGTTATAGTGGACTATACTGGCGGAAACTAAAACTAAGATGGTTCTGCAATACGACGCCAGGAGTCTGAGGAGAACGAACAGGAACTCGATATGAACTCAAAGCTCTGCAGAATGAACTCAAAGCTACAGCGCTATTGAAGTGTGGCAGTTGGCATGCCGGTGCCAGCCACTTGTTGCTGGCCTTGGGTTTGTTGCGGAGTGCGCTGCGGGGGACAGCTGCTGGTAGCATGTGTGTGTGTTCCCCAGGAGAGCCACGACAGCTGAAACTCAAACACACTGAAGGAGCCGCGCCATCCGCTTACAGCCTGAGCCGGATATCTACATTATGATATTTGTACAGAGGTCAGTGCCAGCCCGTAGGACGTCCTGCCAGCAAGACGTAATTAGAATTGCGTTTGTGTTTGGCTAATAAGCTCCACCTGAGACAGCTGATATGCCTCCAGCAGAAGAGGCCGGTTAGCACGCCGTCTGTGCTGCCAGTTACCGTGTATTAGAGTAAATAGGTATGAGGGGCTGTGCTCTACAGAGATCCTCTCTTGGGGGCGTGACCTCAGTGGCATATCGTTTTTATTAAGCAGTGTTTGTTTACTTTTTCCAGTTTTGTCATGTGATGATATGAAAATAGATTTTAATGTAGGGTTTAATGTATGTATGTGTAGATTCCACTTATCAATTAACACTGTAACACTAACACCAATTTCCACCAGTGCCTCTGTGCTAAGCTCTCTGTACAAACAATGAGTCACCTGATAGCCTACATGAAAAGATTGGTCAGTTGGGTCTAGATTTGGTGGACGCCTTCCCTGGCCCCATTCCGACGAGAATTCCCTGTAGACTGGGATTTTAGCCACTGCTAGTAGACCCGTATGACCGTACGCTGCTTCCATACACCTGCAGATTCAGCTACTTCCTTCACACTATGGTCTTTGGCCACGCCCACATGCAGTCACTCCTTTTAGCCAATCATTAACATCTGCCCTGGAGCCGTTTACCACACATGGAGACATTCCCTGCACTGTCCCACCTCTTCCCAATCTATGGATCCCGTCGCCCGTACCCCACGGGTATGGGCAGGCTCCATCATCCTCGTGCAGCACCACCTGCAGGAGCCTGAAGTTACTACCACCTTAAACACACAAGGGGACTCAATCTTTGTCCAGTAAGCTTACAGTTATTAGACCACAGTTGGGAGGAGTTCAGTAGAACGGTCTGGCGTCTCTGAAAGGCTCTAGGTTGAGTGATATTGTTCAGCTAGGTCAGTTTTCATTGCTTGCTCTTAAAGAAATCTGGTCATTAGAATAATCATCAAAACAATCAGCACATATCTTAATTACTGATATAATCAATAGTGACGGCCCTGAACGTTTCAGAGGAGAGGACGCAAGGGGGCCTGTGTGGGAGCAGCGCTGCTAATTTAAATGAATAGCCCTCGAATTGGCTGTTTAAATCTTAAATCTATCAGAGTGTGTAGAGTGTGTGGAGTGTGTGGAGTGTGTAGCTGTAACCACCACCTTAAACACGCAAGGCCACTCACCGTTTTTTGTCCAGTGAGCTTGCATTGTGCTAGCATCAAACTTAGAGTGCCAGCCATGGTGTTCCACACCTTGAGTTTACATAGTATAGCAGGTACATGGTAATTTGAAACTTGATGTTACAGCTTTATGTTTATATATTTAAGTTTTGAGCATAACAGCGTTTCTTTCAATGCCCCAGGCTTTACAATGGGTTTCAGATCTGAGCTTTAACCAGGCTGTTCCATTAACTCTTCTTGAGCCTCTTCTTGGTGGATTTACTTGTGTGTTTGGGATCATTAACCTACTGAAAGATCAACTTTGTCAGCACATTTCGGCCTCTTCTGGGCACATGAAAGGAGGAAGAGGAAGAGAGAAAGATCTCCTCAGGCTCTCTCTGGGCATGAAGAGATGAAAAGGAAACTAGTGTTGATTGGAGAGAGATGAGGGGTGAGTAGGGGGGACGAGGAGTGTGCTTGAGGAGAGGAGGGAGAGAAAAGGAGAGGAAGAGGTGAGAAACGGAGACGGAAGAGGAGAGGAGATGAGGATATGAGGCAGAGAAGCAAAAGAGGGAGAAAAAAAGACCATAAAAAGAGGGGGGAAGGTTGAAAAATAACCAAGGAAGATGTTTAGAAAAGAAAAGAGCCAGGTCGTTTTGCTTAGGAAGTGGCCAGCGTGCGGAGCCCACGGTTTAGCACAGCACCCACAAACCATGACACTCCCACCACCATGCTTTACAGCTGATGTTCCTCTGAACAAAAACCATGGCCCAATGACTGTATCTTTCACTCGTCTGTCCAAAGCATGTTGTTTCCGACCTCCTGGTGCTCCTGGTGATATTCGTTACCCGACTTTGGACAGTTCTTTTTCGACAGCAAAGGCTTTCTCCTGGTGCATCTCGCATGTCGGTCAAATCTATACCGTATATCGTCGCTGTCTAAAGAAAAAACATATATCTATTTTTGTTGATTTTTACTTTCATGCAGCATTTCATCACAAGAGCTGCTGTTTACACTGTGTGAGATGGTCATCAACCATCGGCCAACAGAAATGGCCCAAAACAGCTTGGAAAGACGTCTGGTTCCATTGACTTCCATTAAAATTAAATAAGGTTTTTGGCCTCTCCTGTAAAGTTGCCATTTCGGAGATACCTGTTTTCCTTTGGACAGCGACGGTATATTTCTAAAGTTAGATGCGTGAACTTTGACGTCAGCAGGTACCTGCAGAATAGGTGCTGAAATGCTGGGGCTCTTAGAGTCTTCCTAAATCCCCTCCAGACTCACAGGCGTCTACACCCATGGTCTTTGAAGGCCTCAGAGAGCATTCCAATAACAAAGACCAAACCAGACCAGATATCTGAGGTCGCAATGAGACAGATATTCATGATATCCCCGGGGGAGCGGCTCAGTGGTCCATGCGAGCGGCATAACAGCACATGACGCTGAGTTCAGCGACGTGGTCATTGGCGTATCCATATCAGGCAGCGACTTCGCTGTGGTGATGTACGTTTTGGGCCTGCCTGTGTGTATTTGTGAGGGAGACAGGGGTGGGGGAAGACCTGGTGTTTGCCAGACGAGCAGAGAAAACTACAGTGTGATTACTCACACAGGCAGCGAGGTTTTTCCTGTTTACGTAGGCCTGCAATGCATCACCCCTCAACGCAACATGCTCTCGCATAACAAGCCAGTACTTTTCCAAACACCAAAGACTCTTAGTGACAGCAGAGTGTGTCCGTAGAGAGGGAGCACTCTAACTAAGCCCAACCCCGACGTCTACTCTAATACTTCAGACTCAGACTCAATTAGGTTTTCCCACCTCACCTCCAGTGAAGCCGGGATCACATAGGGCTACAACTTACCCTGCTGGGTTACCCTGGGGCACAAGCCAAACTCGGACAGGTCCGGTGCAGTGTAGGTTTACTGGATCTGGATCGCTAGCTAGCCTGCTCTCATGTACTAGCTAGCAGTCTGGACCACAGCTGGACTAATACCTCTCACCAAGCCATGAGCTAGACAGCTGCGTGACGCAGGACTACTAGCGCACAGGGTAACGACGACTGTCCTTAACACCACATCAGCGACATCGTCAGGGACAGCGATGGTGTCACTCAGAATGGTAGCAGGTCGTCTTCAGCGATGGGTCCTTCTTTTATCTTGGTGGAGACGAGCAATGAATCAGTGTGTGGAGGCATCGTGGTAGCACCAACAGGGACGGTTTGTTGTCACGTGTCG